>PVIY010037088.1:0-24960 GCA_004026745.1 Myrmecophaga tridactyla
GGGGAAGAGTGAAATGAGACAAAGTGTCAATGGCTGAGAGATTCCAAACAGAGTCGAGAGGTTATCCTGGAGGTTATTCTTATGCATTAAGTAGATATCACCTTGTTATTCAAGATGTAATGGAGAGGCTGGAGGGAACTGCCTGAAAATGTAGAGCTGTGTTCCAGTAGCCATGTTTCTTGATGATGATTGTATAATGGTGTAGCTTTCACATTGTGACTGTGTGATTGTGGAAACCTTGTGTCTTATGTTCCTTTTATCTACCTTGTCAACAGAATAGTAGAACATATGGAATAAAAATAAATAATAGGGGGAACAAATGTTAAAATAAATTTAGTTTGACATGCTAGTGATCAATGAAAGGGAGGGGTAAGGGGTATGGTGTGTATGGTTTTTTTTCTGTTTTTGTTTTATTTTTCTGTTGTCTTTTTATTTCTTTTTCTGAATTAATGCAAATGTTCTAAGAAGTGCTCATGATGATGAATATGCAACTATGTGATGATATTGTGAATTACTGATTATATATGTAGAATGGAATGATCACATATTAAGAATGTTTGTGTTTCCTGTAATTTTTTTCTTAAAAATTAATAAATAAATTTAAAAAAAAGAACCTCAGTTGAAAGTTAGTTGTCTTTCCTCTGAAGAACTATACATTAACTAAATAAATTCCCTTTTATTGAGAGCCAATCCATCTCTGGTGTGTTGCATTCTGGCAGCCAGCAAACTAGAGCACATGCTTTTTCTTATATCATGTGTCTAACTGAATCAATATAAGGAAAATGATCCTAGAATGATTTTAGGAGAAAAGAGATATGGTTTCAACATGGTTTTAAGGCTTCTTTTTTTTTTTAATAATAACTTATTATAGTACAAGGATATAAATAAGAAGAAGCCAAAAGACGAGAGGCATAGGGTAAGGTCTGGGAGGGCCATGTCCTCTCCATAGGAATCAGGATGTTACCTCCCAGCACAACGGTAATGTATTTTCCTAATCGTAGAAGCTTCCCCTTACATCTCATTTGCCAGAACTCGTTACATGACCACTTTAAAAGAGAAGGAGAATTCCCATGATTGGCTAAGGCCAGAGTTTCTCAAACTTTGCCGATATTACAGTCACTTGGGGCAGCTTTTAATCTCAGATGCCAAGGCCCTATTCCCTGGGATTGATTCAGTTGGTCTGGGACAGTTCCCCAAGTGATTGTAAGGCACAGCCAGCGTTGGCAACCACTGGCTGAGGGTGGTTGCCTGTATTTCAGTAAGCCCTCCCAGTGATCTGGGGTATGCAAAAGTTTGAAAACCCCAATCATGAGTCGCCCTCCAAGGCTGTGCTTCATCTCAGAGCACATCTCCATGTACACATAACAAAATTGGGGTTCTGTTTGCAAGGAGGAAGGGGTTACTGGTGGAATCCCCAACCATTCTGCACACAGGCAGAATTTTGGGCATCGTTTTAATTAATTCTCTCTGTTTGAATTCTGGTTAAGTTAAATGTCCATACAATGCCATTCCATTGTAATCAGACATTGTCTACCATAGACAATAAGTGAGGGAAGGGCTCAGGCTTCAGAGAAGGGGGAGATCACGGTAGTCTTATTAACATTTTGCTAGCAACTTAGATACATTGAGTAGAAATCACAAATGCAATATCACTGGGCAAACGTGAATGAGTCACAATGAGCAATGTGCAATATTATGAAGCATCTTAACAATAGTAAGTGAAAAAGTAAGTCTCAAAAGAATATGAACAGCCTGATATCTTTGAATAAAATTGCAAAGAACTTTTATAAAATACTTCTTGAGAATGCATATAGATGAGATATAACTAAGTAAAAAGGAAAAGAAGGGAACAATGAGCACAGGATTCAAAGTGATTATTATATTTAGATAGATGATAAGTAGGTAGATGATGGGATGGATGAATGGATAAAGAGAAAGATGATAGATTTATGGATGGATGGATGATAAATAGATAATCCATGCATGAACCAAAGATTATGTGATTAATTCAAGAGCTTTGTTTTAAAAAAAAAAAATCGGTATTTCTGATGAAGAAACTCTTTTGGGCTCCTTTTATTAAACTTACCAGTGACCCAACCAGGACTCTGAAGTGTGAAATTGCTGACCTGATCATCAATTTATTTCAGCAAACTGGTTCCTTCAACTCATGACCAATAGCTATTTATTTATTGAGTTTACATTGCAAACATTTTAATGATTATTGTTGAGCATGCATTTGGAAATCTTTTTACTTCAAACTGCAGCAAGTTAAATAAACGTTTATAATATACAAAGAAAATGCAACCAAAAGTAAAACTTGCTTTAAGTGTGTCTTACACCTAGAGTAGTGGTTTTTTTCTTAATATTTCTTTATTTTTGAGCTGCACAAACACACTTAAGAATTTGATCTTTATATTACAGCACGCAGCTCTTTATTAATTGCTACTTATGTATCTGTTTGAGGTACCTGCATGCAAACTTTTCCAATCTTTGGAAACAACTCCCAGAGGTCATCTTGCCTCTTCCCATACCTCAGATTCAAATCACTGCAAGAAAAGAAATAATTTTTCTTTTCCATTGTGATTAACTGATATTAAACCTGAAGACTCCTCCCTTCTTGAAATCACTCAAGGAAATAATGGCTAATATTCGGCTGGAAAATTTTAAGGAAGATGGTCCAGGAATTTCCAGAATTTGTCATGGAGTCAAAAACAAAGAGGAATCAGGCTGTGTTGAATGCCATCCACTGCATCATTTCACCCTCAGTAGAGAACACCAGGATACTGGCAGTTTTATATTCTGCCAAGAGAATATAAATGTTACTCAAAAAAGACAGCAAGGACTTAGCAGCTCTTTCGAGTCAATGAGTTCAACTGTCAAATTGCCCAGGAAACAGAAAAATCTCCATTGGACCGTACAGGCATAACATAAGAAACTTGAAAAAGAAAAACAGAGAAAGCATAACAAGATTATCTGAGAGGTGAAAGCAATTTGGCTGAAGAACTTCTGAACACAAGATGCAAGCTCCATGAAAACAGCTTAAGCCCAGTGAAGTCTTTTGGTTTTTTTCTTCATTCCTTCATGTGTGATGTAAAATTCACCTATTTCCAAAAAGATTTACAATTGAAAAACTCCAATATGACAAGAAGCAGTAGCAGCAGATATAGTTTACAAAACTTATAGTGGGGCGGGCCACAGTGGCTCAGCAGGCAAGAATGCTTGCCTGTCATGCCAGAGGACCTGGGTTCGATTCCCGGTGCTTGCCCATGTAAAAAAAAAAAAAAACAAAAAAAAAAACTTATAGTGGAGGAGAAACAAACATGAAAAAAAATCAATTAAGATTATTCTTAATTAATTAAAAATATGTGCACAGCATCCTGCTGCCCAAGGCAAAGGGGGAGTGAGGTTAGTTTGTTAATAAGTCCCATAAAACTAGATACCCTCAATTTGAGGGAAACTCCAGTCCCACCTGGTCGCTGACCAGATCCCAACCCTATTCACACTCTTTGGTCACAAGGAGCTACAGAGAGACTGCGAACAGCTCAGTGCAAACCACCTGCCTTGTTGAAGGAAGAAACTCAGATTGAGAGAGTATGGCCTCTTTATGAAAGTCAGTTTATATTTCCCAAATATTGTGTCTGGGAGGTAAGATCATTTGGGAAGCAACAGAGAATGGAACACACTCAGGGACCTCCCAAGCCACAGCCCATCAGATGCTTTAGGGCATAGGGTCTGGAAGCCTCTCCATCCCCAGGAGCCACCTCTCCCACCCTCACAACTGTCTCCGCAAATCCAAGTTCAGATCAGGCAGAATCAAAATCTCTTTGGCAATACCAATTAATCTGGTCAATTCCTTTGTAATAGTTCTTCCTTATTGCCCCCAACTGGGTCTCTATTTCCTCTGCTTCACCCTTGCAACACCAACTGCTCTCTTTCTGCAATTTAGTCCCGACTTCAACCCGCCATATAAACAGCTGCAAAGTAATACTCTAGAATACACAAATACAGGAGAGCAAAGGATGGGGGCACGCACCCTCATCCCTGGTCAAAATCTCATCATCGTGCGCCAACATCCCTATGAGAGCTAGTGTAACTGTAATGGACTTGTTTAAAGTTCATATAACAGCTATGCATGCTGTGAAACTCAGGTCACTGTTCTACTTTACAACAAAGTAACCAATAATGGATGCGTGTTAACATATGAAATAAAGCCAAAGGAAATGTAGAGTAACTGTCAACAACTGGCATCAAGTAATGTAAACTGTCTGAGCACTTGGCCCAGCAATTTAAGATTTAATCAGGTGTCACTTATACTCCTAAGTGTTTCATTGTGTTTCTGCTCCAATACACTTAACAGCGCCTCTCTCCATGAGAGCATTCAGATGTCTCAGCCCAACTTTCAAAGTTCTTCCAAATCTGATCCCAAACCACATATCTAGCTTTCCTACCTCTGCTTTGCCCACATAAAATTCCAAGTTTCACAAACTAGAGCTGTTTATTTTCAAATGTCATCAGCAAATCCATTTCCCTAGAGTGCCCTGAGTTGTGTCCCCTCCTTGTCAGATCTTGCCCATCAATAGTGTTGGCACTTTCTGTGCCTCCTGCAGGAAGCCTCCCCTCACTGCCCCCAACCACGCTGATTTTCCCTGGGAGTGTGCTGTTTAATAAATTATGACTTTTCACTAGTCCCCGTCTTATATTGCTATTGGCCTGGTTAATGTCTAATTTCTTTGTCTCCCTAAACTGTGTCTTCTGCATCCTTCCTCATGATGGCTGTGGCATTTGGGGTTCCATCAGCACAGAGGCTGAGATGGGGCCTAGTGCACAGAACTAGTGCACTGGTGTGTGTCCTGAGGGGAAAATCACAGGCTAGGAGTGGAGGAAGCAGGTTTGAGCTGAGGGAGAAGCTAGGCTGTGATGCAGTCTCAACAAAAGCCATGGGGAAAAGGGGCCAGCCCATTATACCCTTGGTTGATCACGGCCAAGGATTGCCCCTAGGAAGGGGCTGTGACCTTGGGCAAGGGGACTCCCATAAATTGCGGCACTTCCAGAAGAGGCTGACGGCTGAGGGCTGTCTGTGGATAACTTTCCCAGCAGCTCAGGGAATAAGTCCTCAGTCTGGGAACGGTGATCGGGGCGGAACATCCTAGTGTCGGCTCTGAGGGCCTAAGAAGGAAAGGAGGAAAGAAAGGGAGCAAACAGAGGGAGAAAGATCTCATTCGGAGTAGAGTTTGGCAGGAAGGCCACTGCCTTTATTAGAGGGCTGCAAGGGGGTGAGAGGACAGAGCCGAAAGAAATGCAGTGTGTTGACCAGAGGGCGTGCAGCTGGCCGCGTCTGAAATGGGATTAGCACGCAAACCTGTCTGGCCTCAAGAGCCTCTTCTTTCCCCACACAGAGCTGGAATGGAACTTCAGCTCACAGAGCCATTGTTTGGTAAGTTTGTGGAGATGCTGAAGGAAAGTGGGAGCAAAACAAAGAAAGAGAAACTTGAAAGTCCTCTGTTTTCTCTGTAGTCAGGGAAGGAAGTAAAATTTCATAGATGGGCGGGGCGGGGGGGGGGAACCCAGCTTACTGACTACATTTTTTAAAGGTAAGAGTTAAGTTTGTCTAAAGGAAGGGTATCCAGAGACCTGACTTTCTGTAAAGCCCATAAAAAAAATGTTCGGACTTTGCGAGATTAAAAGAGTGTGCCTGGAATGTGCTGGAATCAGAAATTATAGACATCAAGGAAACTCAGAGGAGGAGGCGGGAAAAGTGTTGATTCCCCTACTACCCACAGGAAATCAAATCCCAGCCAAGAGAAAGACAAAAGATCAGAGAGGAGAGGGAGGGAGGAGAAAGCAAAGTGCCAGGCATGTCAGCAGTGATGTGAGACTTGAAAGTATTCTTTCTCTCTCCCAACTTCCAAAGTTCATCTAGAGCCCCCGGCCCTCACCGCAGGGAAAGAGGAACCACGGAGGCCTTTCCCTGCAGTTTGAGAATGTGAATCCACTCAGAGCCCTCTGGGGAAGAATAAATGTCTAGGGCTTCCAAAAATCAAAATGCCTTCCGCTCTCATGAAACTCGGGCAGAATTAGGATATACATACACCTGGGAGTATGGGACAGGACAGCGAGTGATGGATTTCTCTTAGAATCCATTAAAACCGTGCCTTTTTCATGCTTTTCTCTAAAATTTTACAGCTAAAATTCACCAGCAAACAACAAATTAGTAGGATTCTTCTATATGGCTCTTTGTATCTATAACCTGTAAATCCATACATCAAATAATCAAGTATCATCCTGTCTTGCTGGGGCCATTTTTCTAATCTGTACTTCTCGGTGATGTTTTCCTCAATGACATTTCCAAATTCAGGGCCCTGGAGTTGTCTGGTTTGTTTTTTTATTTCTTTGTTTGTTTCCTGTATGATGGGGGTCACATTTCATTCTTTTCCCACGTGACTATCTCATTACTGCAGCACCTTTTGATGAATTTTTTCTGGGTGGCGGGGGAGACTAAAAGAAATATCAATATAATGATTCAGCAATCACACTCATTTATTAAACCCTACCTTCTCGGTATAACTCTGCCATCATATTTTTGGATGTTCTTTTTCTTTCTTTTTTTTTTGGAGTAATGAAAATTTTCTAAAATTGTTAGTGGTAATGAATGCATAACTATATGATGATACTGTGAGCCACTGATTGTATACCTTGGAGGGATTATATGGTGTGTGAATATGGCTAATAAAATTGAAAATGTGACCCCATCATACAGGTCGGGAATCGAACCCAGGTCTCCCACATGGCACATGAGAATTTTACCTGTGAACTATCCTTGCACCCCTTGTTTTGTTTTTAAGCTCTTTTCTTTCCAGCTCCTCTGGAGTTAGAGACTGTAGCTATTTATTCTTGGGTATTCTAGGGCTGTAGTTTCAAGGGCAAGAACTGGGGCCAAGTCACCTGGTCCTTGCTACCCTGAACTCCTTGCAGCTCAGAGAAGGGCAGAGGGGGGATTGGGTAAGTCCTCATTACAGCCTCTCTTTCCCAAGGTTGGCTTTATATGAGCTGCTTAAAATACAAAAAATCAGTTGGGATATACCCTCTCTCTCTCTTTTTTTTAAAATTCAATTTTATTAGCTATATTCACACACCATATAATCCCTCCAAGGTATACAATCAGTGGCTCACAGTATCATCATATAGTTATGCATTCATTACCACTAACAATTTTAGAAAATTTTCATTACTCCAAAAAAAAAAGAAAGAAAAAGAACATCCAAAAATATGATGGCAGAGTTATACCGAGAAGGTAGGGTTTAATAAATGAGTGTGATTGCTGAATCATTATATTGATATTTCTTTTAGTCTCCAAGACCTTAGAGCAGCTAGAAGTAAAAACCTAAAATTGTGAAATTGTAACCCATATCAAACCCTGAAATCTGTTCTACAACAAACTTTGCAATGTGCCTTGAAATTTATTCCTTTTTTGCATATATGTTATTTTTCACAAAAAAGGAAAAAAGTTTATTGTGATGATACATGCACAGATATATTGTTGTAGTTTGCTAGCTGCCAGAATGCAACACACCAGAGATGGATTGGCTTTTAATAAAAGGGGATTTATTTCATTAGTTCTTCAGAGGAAAGGCAGCTGACTTTCAACTGAGGTTCTTTCGTACACCGGAAGGCACAGGGTGATCTCTGCTGGCCTTCTCTCCAGGCCTCTGGGTTCCAACAACTTTCCCCGAGGTGATTTCTTTCTGCATCTCCAAAAACCTGGGCTGAACTGCAAGTGCTGAGATGAGGTATGCTGAGCTGCTTGGGCTGTGCTACGTTGAGCTCTCTCATTTAAGCAACAGCTAATTAAATCAAACATCATTCATTGCAGCAGGCATGCCTCCTAGCTGACTGCAGATGTAATCAGCAACAGATGAGATCCACGTACCATCGGCTCATGTCCACAGCAACAGAACTAGGTGCCTTCACCTGGCCAAGTTGACAACTGAATCTAACTACCACATATATGATGAAAAAATTAATGTAATCATGTACTGCATTAAAGAATAAAGAATTTTAAATCTTAAAAAAATAAAAACGAACACCCAAAACACCCCATACCCCTTATTCCCCCCCATTATTTTTTTCCATTTTATTACTCATCTACCAATACATTGGATAAAGGCAATATCAGTCACAAGATCTCTGCAATCACATGGTCACACGATAAAAGCTCTATAGTTAGAAATCATTATTAAAGATCAAGGCTACTTGATTACAATTGAACAATTGCAGGTATTTCCTTCTAGCTATTCTAAATACACTGGAAACTAAAAAGAACTAATCTAAATGATGAGTCAGTAGTCGTATCATTTGTTAGAGTATAATTTCTCAGTTACATCTCCTCCCTCTCATCTGATCATTCAATCTTTAGGGATATCTGGACAATGACCATTTTAACTTCTTCATGCTGGAAAGGGGTATTGACTTTTTGGGGTAAGGAATGAAATTGGTTGATGTTCTTGGAAAGTCTGGAACCTCTGTTTTTCAGGGTTTATCTGGCATGAGGACAATCTGGAGGTCTTAAATTTCTGAAAAAATAAACTTACTAAGAGAAAAATCTGTAGGGTCTTAGATCCAGCCCAGGGCACTCCCTAGGGTTTTCAGGAATACTATTGGTGGGAGCTTGGCGTACTGTGGCAATTTGCAATATCTGGCTAAAGCTTGCAAAAGCTTTACCTCCAGAATGACCTCTAGACTCTATTTGAAATCTCTTAGCCACTGAAACTTTGTTTCATTTCTTTTCCCCCTTTTTGTCAAGAAGACATTCTTAATCCCATGATGCCAGAGCCAGGCTCATCCCTGGGAGTCATGTCCCATGTTGCCAAGGAGATTTATACTCCTGGGAGTCATGTCCCAAGTAGTTGGGGAGGGTAGTAAGTTTATTTGCAGAGTTGCTTAGAGAGAGAGAGGCCACATCTGAAAACAAAAGAGCCTCCTTGGGGGTAACTCTTAAGCATAACTATAAGTAGGCGTAGCTTTGCCATTGCTAAAATAGTTTCTTAAAGGTAAACCTCAAGATCAAGGGCTTGGTTTATTAAGGAATTCCCCAGGCGGTGATGTGTAATAGTTCCACTTTTTTTTCCCAGTCCCTCAAGGGGACTTTGCAAATACTTTGTTATCTTTTGCCCAAAGTACTCTGAAATGGGGATACACCTTCCTTTGCATTCTACCCCTCCTTGCCTTCTGATGGATGGCCCAATGGGTGGCAACATGAACCAGAAAGCATAAGACAAATACGGGCACACACCAACGAGCCTGGAGAATGCTGAGCTAAGTGGATGACTCCACTCTGGGACACAGCCCATTTGTGCAGGGCCCTGGCTGCTATTAAATGGTCTTTAACTATGGATATTGACCATGGAAATTTTTCAGCTCATGAACAACGGTCTTCACTACAGATCTTTGTTTTAGTGAGAAAAGAGGGATTTTTACAGGTTGAGGTTAGAAAGTATGGAATTAAAAAAAAAATACTATCTTTTGTCATATGAAAAAAAGCAGCTGGGGAAAAAAATAATAAAGGAGCCCATCTGCTAATTGAAACTCCCAGAGTAGTAGGAGGAACAATTACTGTAAGGCATTATCTTTCCCCCACATTCCTGCAAACAAATTAGCTTCAACACCCACACATTGGAAAAACAAATGACCATTAGGCCTAGATGTTTCCTTGAACATGTTTTCCCTCCAGTAGCACCATCTGATCACTAACATTAGTTTGATAGGGGGTTGGAGATCAGCCCATTGCTAATCTGGAGGAATTATTTCTGCCTCTTCTATTCTGTAGCATAAGCACAGCCGGGCGTGAAAACTGTGCCCAATGCCAACCCCAGATCCATTTCCTCCTGGGCTCTACCTGCAAGACCACCCCAGCCACAGCCAACATCTCCCAATGGTTGAGTACCAACAATAATAATTTGTAGCTTGGAGAGGAATATGATTTTAATAGTGAAATTTCAATGTGCAAACATAATTGAAGAAAATGTCGTTAAAAATAGTCTGACCCAGGAAGATGACACAATGACCCTCTGCCATCTGATAATGGATAAAGAAAGAATATAGATCCAGAGTTAACTCCAGCTATAGATGTAGCAGGGCACCTGACTGAGGCCAGATCACATGATTTTTTAAAACCTTGATAGAGACAAGTGGTGGGTGTGAGGAGGAGAGAAGGCTAGCTATTTTAAAGCATGCAAACAGCTTCTTGGTTTCTCTGGAGGTGGAAGCTTGAATTTCACCTTTGAAGGCAGGCAGTTGCTTTCTTTGAGCATTTTGGTTATGCTAAGGTAAAGCAGCAATCCTTTCTGGAACAGAGAGGTTATAGAATCTAAAGGATCCGAAGTGTTCTGTGGGATATCAAAGGAGATGGTTTTCCCTGTATGTGGGATGCTTCTCTGCTAATTATGCTCCCTGTAGGGGGAAAAATTCTCCTAAAAATGGATTTAGACCTTAGTATCCCTAAAAATAATTGTGTGTGTGTGTGTGTGTGTCTGTGTGTTCATGAACAAACATTGTTGTTCAAGAATTTAACTTTCTGTGGTGTAGAGCTGATCAGAGCTGCGAAGGTAGCAGGAAGGAAGCAGTGGCATGTCTTTATTTCATGCTTTCTTTTAAAGCTTCATACTTCGCAGGTTGGATAAATCTGCCTTCAGGAAATGTACCCCCTTTGCATATTGAATTAGTATTTTGGCCATGCGCTGTATGAGGAATATACTTGTCTGATCGGAAAAGACGTTCTGAGTACCAGACATCCCAGCAATGGCTGGGTTGTAGGGACTCAGGGATGCAGGATAGATGCAGGATAGAACTTCAGAAGAGAAATCTCAAGCCCTCCCTTCCGGGGAGGTGACAAGCACTTGCCATATGGTGGTTCAGGGGCCCCTGTGAAGGGATTGACGCGAGCGTGTCCAGCACTCAGCAGTTTTCTCTGTGCAATTCTCCTGTACAGAAGAATTTGTGGGGAACCCAAAGAAGGGACCACATCAGTCCTGCAGTGACTTTTGCTGGGAAACCTGAAGGAGAACCAAGTAGGACTAGACTTCCTTCCAGTGGTCAAGCTGGACATTTGAGAAAAGCCAGTTGGAGACGTCAGAATTACCTAGACCGGTGGTTCTCAACCAGGGTTTCGTTTTTGCTTCTGTCAAGGGGATACTTAACAATGTTTGGAGACATTTTTGGTTGTCACAACAGGGAATTGCTAATGGCATGTAGTAGGTAGAGGCCATGGATGTTTCTCAATATCCTACCGCACATAGGACAGCCCCCACCACAAAAGGTCTGACCCCAAATGTGCTTAGGTTGAAAGAGCCTCACCTTGGTGGAGATAACAAGTGCATTTAAATGCAAATACAGTAAAAGCTGACTTTCAAAAATATTAAAAGGTTGAGTATAAAATTGATCTTAAAACAAAAGCTTACCTGGCAAAAGACAACACAAGTATATTTATTGAGGGACTACTACATTTGAAGTTCTCTCCTAGGCTCGAGCCCCAGCAACCAGTAAGACAAACATGCTTGCCCTTGTGAAAGCTATGCTCTAGTTTTTTTTTTCCCAAGAGACTTTATAAAGACATTATTCTCATGCATTTGGGTGGCAGTAAGATACAGAAAAATCCTTACACTCATTTTATAGATCATGAAAGGAAGTTGTTCAAAAGGTGAATTCTGAAACCATGGTTGACATGGCAAATAAATATATCAAAGCAAACAAAAATTTCATCCAAATGTTTACCTGCTTTTTGAGGTGCATGGTCCGGGAATTGAACCTGGGTCCTGCACAAAAGGTGGGCAGTCTAACCACTGAACTACCATGTACCCTGAAAATGTTTACATTTTTAAAAGACATTTAACAAAGGCTACTTACTATGTGTAGTTGGACAAACTATGTGTGGAACTGAATTCCATTCGTGATGGAGTTAGATCTGCTAAATACCTACTGATGCTACTGCCAGCCCCTGGAATCTGAGGATTTGAGTTTTCAACTGTTTCCAATCTATGCTAAGAAAATAAATCACACGTCTATGAGGGTCCCTCATCTGCAGCCCAGAAATGACAGAGCTGGTGCGCCAGGCCAGCTACCGAGGAGTGAGGGGGCTCCCATTGTTTGATGTGTACTGTCACTGCCTGCTTGTCACCAGTATTCAATAAAGTTCTCTAGAGGCCACTTAAATGTAATAATTATACCTCACAACATTACTAGGTTCCAATAGTTTCACAAATTTGGATACTCACAAAATATTTAGGAATACATTCCTAGAGAATATGGAATGTCTTTTCTATTATATTAAACAATAACCATGTAGTTTATTAGTGCTCACAGAGCTTTTTAAAAAATAATAATAAAAAACCCTACTGATCATACAGCCTATGGTAATTTGGAGGCTGTATGTACCCCAGAAAAGATCATGTTCTTTTAACTCATTCCTGTGGGTATAGACCTATTGTGAGTGGGACATTTTGATTAGGTTTTTTCAGTTAAGGAGTGCCCAGCGTGGATCTTAATTCTCTTATAAGAGGATAAAAGCCACAGAGAAATTAACAGATGGAATTAAGAGAAACACACAGAAAAAGCCCCATAAAAGCTGAGAGGAAGTCACCGAAGCAAGAAGCTGGAAGCAATAAAACCCGGGAATGAAGGCCCAGCAGATGCCGGCCATGTGCCTTCCCATATGCAGAGGTGTCCCAGATGCCAGCAGTCTGCCTTCGAGTCCAGGTATCATCCTGCTGATGCCTTGAGTTGGACATTTTCACACTTTCATGGCCTAAAAACTGTAAATTGTAAGTTAATAAATCCCCATTGTAAAACCCAACCCATTTTTGGTATATTGAATTCTAGCTGCTTTAGCAAGCCAAAACACAGCCCAACTAAAAACTCAAGCACTTCATATTACAGGTAAAGAAAGTTTATAGTCCAGCAATGCCAAGAGGTAATTTAACAGCTCAGTCCCTTCTTGCAAAGTGATTGGTAACTACAGAATAACTTCTCATTGTCAGTGGCTCTGGTTCAGATGTTTAAATACTTAAACAGCTGAGAAAGATTTGTTTTTTTCTGTAGACATGGGTATAGGTGGGGATTATATTGAAGAAAAGGAGAATGAAGACAGGTATGGAATTACACAACCACTAAAATTTCATTTACCATTACTTTACATTATATGGGAGAATACAGCTTAAAAACTGTACAAGATGGGAAGAAAAGCCTCTTATATGTTTATACTATTTAACTCTCTACCCTGTCAACTTATCCCCTGACTGCAAACATGTTTTGTACAATCATTTAAAAACAAATATATTCTTTATATTTCCTCCCATTTTTTTGGCTTTATCCTCAGCAGATAACTCCACACTGTCTATGATAAGATTTCTTCCCTGAGCCCTGTAAACTCCTGCAACAGTTCTCCATCTTTAGCAGGCTATTTATTCAGTCTGACAATAATGCCAAACTTAATTTACTAGCTAGGGCAAGAGTAGCTCTCCAAAAGGATTTTATGAAGTTCTATTTAGTTTAGGTTTTGAACATTTTAAGAGCTTAAATTTTTGGAATTTTCCAAATTAATTTAAAAAATAACCATGTCAACAACAAACATCCTCAAAGGAGTAGATAAAAACAATTGACTATTTTAAAATATTCAACTCATTTCTTCTACACATTAGGATTAGTGGGTTCTCCAGAGAAAAAGAACTGACAGGATATATATAAATATTAAATATGAAACCATTTATTCTAGGAATTGGCTTATGCATCTGTGGGCATCAGCAAGTCTGAATTCCTTAGGGCAGGACACAAGTTGGGAATTATGATGAAGGTGATCCTGAATTCCCCCAGGAGAAGCTGGCTGGCTGAATTAGAGATGGAGATTTTTCTTTCTGGCTTCTGAAATCTTCAGTTCTAATTTTAAGACCTTAAACTGATTGGACAAGGAGACTCCTCTCACTGCTAGTTTCAATCTTCTTTGTTAATTGTAGTTGCAATCAGCCACAGAGGCAACCAACTGACTGTAGAGGCAAATCCATCTATGAAATACCCTCATGATAACAGTCATGCCAGAATTTGCCTGACCAAAAAACTGGACACCATAACCTAGTCAAGTTGACCCATGAAATTAAACATCACAACTCCTAAGAAACATGTGCATTTCCAATTATAATTATAACATAGCTTTTGTGAGTTAATTCATTTATTCCTCCCAAAAACCCTAGGAGGTATGTGCTAGTAGACTGTTTCATGAGACACTGAGGCATAGAGAGAAGTAGCTTGTCTAAGGTCACATAGCTGATGGTTGGACTGAGGCTATTTGACTTTTACAACCTATAAAGAACCTCTTAAAGTCAAAAAAGATTCCAGAGCTGAATAAGCCATGTGATTTGGGTAACATAATTTAATTTCTCTTGCTTCTTTATTCATCTGTAGAATGGAGGTAATAAAAATATCCATCTTATAAGGTTATTAGGTAAATTAAGTGGGTTAACTTATATAAAACATCTAGAAGAATGCTTGGCACACAGTGATGGGAAGTGGAGAGAAAAGCCCGAGGAACCTACCTTAGGACAGTGGTTCTCAAAGAGTGTTCCTGGGGCAATAGCAGCAGCACCACCTGGGCGCTCCACAGAAATGTATAGTCTAAGGCCTCACCCCAGACCTCTTAACATAGAAACTCTGGGAATGGTACCCAGCAAAATATGCCTTAACAAGCTCTCCTGGTAATTCTGATGCATGCTGAAGTTTCAGAACTGCCAAATTAGACCATTCTAAGGAAGCAATGTTTGAGCTGCAACAAAGAAGGAGTTTTTCTCTACCCTGTCAACTTATCCCCTGACTGCAAACATGTTTTGTACAATCATTTAAAAACAAATATATTCTTTATATTTCCTCCCATTTTTTTGGCTTTATCCTCAGCAGATAACTCCACACTGTCTATGATAAGATTTCTTCCCTGAGCCCTGTAAACTCCTGCAACAGTTCTCCATCTTTAGCAGGCTATCCCTGGGCTCTCTTTGTATTTTTCCTTCCTTCCTTCATTCAAGCATGCGAGTTTACTGATCCTACATTAGGCCCTGTGCAGATGCTCTGGGAGCCTGCCATCTAACCGGGAGGCAGAGCTGTGGCCCTGTCCCAGCCTGTGTGATTTCAGGACTAACAACTGGGACTGAGCTTGGGGTGGATATGGGGTATAGGACCAGCTTCTTAAAGGAGGTAACATTTGGTCTGAGACGTGATGAACAAATATGGAAAGAACATATTTTAGAAATGAGATTAAAAATCAGCTGGAAGAACACAAGAGCGATAATATCAAGGAATGAATTAAGGGAGATAAATGACAGTACTTGAGAGGAATGAAAAAACTGACGGAATAAAGATGATATTGAAATTATTTATTCCTCTAAAATAAAAAATTGGCAAACCATAAGTGAATGAACTACCCTTTAATCAATGCTGAACACTTCCTGATCATTCTCTGCTGCTGTTTTCACTTGGCTTGTTCTTTTGCTCTACCCCTTTGCTCACCCTGCTCCTGCCAGTTATGCCTTCCCCCACTTTCCATCTCCCCCAACTCTGTCCATGAAAATCCTATCCACCTCTTGAGGTCTAGGTCAAAAGTGCCTCCCCCTAGATGCCTTCTCTGCTCCCCCACATAGGAGGTGACCACATCCCCCTGCATGGCCAGATGTCTTTGATTATATCCCTAACCAGCTGTTAGTACATCTTGCTGTGTTATAGTTGCAAGGTAAATAGATTTCGCTGTCTGGTGGATGGAATATCCTTCAGGGTAGGGACAACATCTTGCCCTTCTTTGTACCACCAAAAGGAGCTCAAAAATTAGGGCTGGGTAGCATTGAATAGAATTGCACAGAGGAAGGGGATGAGAAGGCTGGATCACCCTCTCCTCCTCTATGCCACAGTGACTCCAGAGAGACCAGAGAGATAACTTAAAAATATTTATTTGTGAATGTCAGTAAAGAAAATAGGGGCAAGAAAGCAATTTGTGATTCCTGAATAAGTTCAGGGCATTGATGGAGATGAAATCAATCTGTTCTATTATATAAATGAAAATTTTATTCCACAAAATATAACAAAATAAATGCAAACCGAACAGTAACAGGGAATAATTATGTGAAACAAAATGGATGAAAATCTGCTCGCAAAATACATTAAAATTGATAAATGTGCCTGAGGTCAGTACTCAGATTTCTTTATAAAGTAGTTAAAGGGGATGAACAGCTTCTACCCAAAGATATATGGACAATAAATCGCAATGTAGTAAAACACAGCCATTTTAGCCATTAAAGAAATGCAAATTAAAACAATTAAAATGTATCATTATACACCAATTAAAAGGTTTTTTTAATGAAAAAAATTGATTTGGGCAAGGCTGTCAGTACCTCTCCTGTAATTCTCCAAAGCCAGACCTATGAGAATAGCGAATCCATTAAATCTCTCTCAGGTACAATTTGGAACTAGTAAAAAGAACAATCAAACAGTTTTTACATTTTAACTCAGTTATTAAATTTGGGAGAGTGTGTATTAAGGAAATAACCTCCAAAGGGAAAAGATTTATTCTGCTAATTGAAATTATGAAAAACCAACCAACCAAATGCCTGTCAAGCACTGTGCAGGGTTGAGATTCTGCCCTACTTGCCAGCTAGCAAGCTAGCCTATTACTGTTCATTGGATGCTGGCAGAAGATTTGAGACTCTTGGGTCAGAGATAAAGGACTTTATTACTTCGAACAGAAGTGGTTCACAAAGCTTCATGTTCATTTATGCTGGTTCCCCATGCCCTTCAAGTCCCATGGGATGACACCAAGGGTGCGTGGTGGATGCCTGCACACACAGTGGGCTATGTTACAGGACAGCAACGCTGAACTCGAGGGTTTCACCACTGTAATATTAAGTGGAAGCAAGCCTGCTCTTTGTCGTGGGGGAGACGTTACCTCATTCGTTGCAAACTCAACTCTGAGACGCGGCCAGGACCTTGCCTTCTTCGCATACCCAGGAAGAACATGCAGGGGTGCTCAGGGTCGATGGATCACCCCTCCCAAAACAATGTCTCATTCATTCATTCAATAAATGTAGTTTCAAATTTATTGAATTCTCTCTTATGTGCCTGGTACAGGACTAGATGCTAAGGATAGAACAGTCAACAAATTCCCTGTCCAGGAAGAGCTTACATTTTAGTTGGGAGGGCAGGTAATAAAGAGGGGATTAAATAAATAATACGATGTTGTTACTGTGATGTGCTGTGAAGACAAATAAAGCAGAATAGAGGAATAGAGAACATTGGAAGATCCCATGTTTTGTGAGTTGATTGATCAAAGATAACCATGCTCAGGAAAGTCTAAAATGGTGATGCTGGAACAGAGACCTGAACAAGTCACACCTTTCCAAGGGAAAAACAACTCAGGCACAGGGGACAGTATACATAAAAACCATGAGAATGGAAATGTGCTTGTAATATTCACAGAATAAGGAGGCCAGTGTGGCTGTAGGGCAGGGAACAAGGGGGAGAGCTATCAGAGATGATCTGTAATTGAGAACCAATACGGTTTTATAAAATGATATATGTATGGGCTTTGGCACCACATGAAACTATTTATATGACAGAGTGAAGTGAAAACAGTCAAACTGAGTCCCCAGTCCAGTGTATGGAAGGCAGTTTGGTGTCATGGATAAATGAGGGATTTGGAGTCAGAAGAACAGAGCCCCAAGTTTCAATCCCAAGTCAACATACCTCTCTCATTTGTTCATCTGCAAAATGGGGATGATGCCTTAAAAGGTTGTGGATAAGAGTAAGTGAAATGAAGTGTGTGAAAGAGTTTTGTTCTTAAAAAGATTAGAGAGATTAAAACATAAAAACCTGATCTACATCAAAAGATCAGACAGGAACTGAATCCTAAGACTGGGTCTGGAAGTTAAACATAGTAGCAGGAGTCATCATTAATGGCACATTAGTCAAACCTGTGCTAAAGGCTTCATCTAATTTTAGCCTTATTGCAATCTCATGACAGGTATGAATATCCCCATTTTTCAGAGGAGGAAACAGTCTCAAAAAGCCTAAATTACCCAAAGTCTCCCACATAATAGGTGGTACCATATAAAAGGTATGACTGTGAAGAGAAGATGTAGCAACATGAAATGTATTGAGAGAAGTCTGTAAAATAAAATAGAAATTGACTGTAAGAATGAGAAAGAAATGTCGATAAGCGCAGAGGCTGGAAAATAGAAATGTGCCATATATCTAAGTGATACATGGGAATGCTTTTACAGTTTTAGTATTTTTTGCTCTTGCTATAATGTGCTCAATAATACAGGAAGAAAATTATTAAGTATCTCAAAGGCTAGCTATCATTTCCTTCTGCTGGATTCTCTTCATCACGCCTATTTTCCAAAAAATCTTGCATAACTCAATTCTTTCCAGGATTGAGTGCAAACACTGCCCCCTGCAGGATCATCTCCTGCCTGCTCCTGCTGGGGATACCAGCCCTTTGCCCTCCAGCCAGGCCAGCCTGCTTCAAAGTCCAGCCTTCCGTTCATCTTGTCTAATATCCAAATCCTTCCAGAAGCTTCAGTAAAACTTTAGCCACCTCCTCCTCCAGGACATTGCTTGACCACAACTCCCCCATCTCTGTCCTTTTTATCAACCACAACCCTCTATGACCAAGTATTTCTACTTTGACTCCTCTGTATGTTTCTTTTTATGCTCAATAAGTGTGTTGAGCCTGTAAACCAGAACTGTGTCATAACAAGTATACCTCTCTTGCCCACAAAGCAGAAAGCACCTTTCTGTGAACTGAGGAGGAAGGGGCAGTAGAGGAGAAGGATATTACTGACCAGTGTTGGGGCAGAGGAGACACTCCCTGCAGGGTGCAGTCCCTCGACATTAGGACTGCTTGGCGGCAGGGCACTTCAGGACCAGGGAAGAAAACCAGTCCACCTGCTGCAGGCTAGGTGGCCTTTCCAGGTGGAGCGCTGCCTCTCAGACTACAGGGGGGAGGCTAAGAAATTCCTACACGCCAGGATCTCCTGAGCACCCTGTTCTGTCCAAAGCTTTTCCCTCTTCCTAGAGTGTTAGTAAGAAGCCTATGGGTGACTACCAGTCCTGATGTGCCGAATAAAGAAGGGGTAGTTTGGGCTCTGTGTTCTTTCTCTTTTTCTTTTACTCCCGGGGATCCAAGTACTGAAGCTTTATGTTTATTTAATTATGATTGCACTATTTGAAAAAAAAAGGTAGGGAGACTAACAACCGGCGTAAAGCGTAGGGGAATTTCACCTTTCCAAACGAACCTCTGTCCTTGAGCCAACAAAACAGCTTTTTAACCTGGATGTGACGAATGGAAGGTACAGACTCTCTGCGGGTCATGAAGGTTAAAACCTGAAAAGCCGGGGACTGAGTGTCTGCGTGAAGATCTGATAGGGGGCAAGATTGCAGCCGGCAAAGAGGTCTAAACGCTCCCCCCTCCTCTCCCAGCCCTCCCCAAACCTGCTCACAGGCAGTGTTCTGCATGGAGACAGGGAGTGAACTTCTCCGGGCGCTATCAAGCCCTCTCGGGGCAGTTCGCTGAGCCGGACGCAAGCGGATGGAACCGGGTTTAGGAGACCTCTATTTTGCACACTCTGATACTTGAGTAACTCAGTCAGGTATAGATAGATAGGGCAGGAGATTCGAGCAAACCCAGCGCCCCACTGGCCGGAAGAGGGCACGCCCCTCTGTTTACCGAAGTCACACCGCGCAGCTAGACCCTTCCGAGGGATCTGCGAAGGGGGAGGCTAAGAAATTCCTGCACGGTCGTAAACCTTCTCCCGAGACCACCGCACCCAGATTCTCTTCGTTCCACGGAGGCGGAGAGACCCGCCGGGGACAGCGTGGAAACAGGCTCCTATTGGCGGGTTCGCCTGATTACCGCCTACCCCGCCCACGGCAGCCCACCCCCTGCGCCGTTCCGCCCCGGCCGCCTGGGGTGGGGGGCCGGGGGTACCTCTCCAAGCCCGCCCCTGCGCGGACACTCCGCTGAGCTCTTGGATTCCCAGCCTTTCCACCTTCGGTTTCCCTGGGGACCGTGAGGAGGTGGGAGAGCCTGGCGCGCTGCACCGCGCGGACCTGGACTGCGGTTTCCACCCTCTGTTTTCTTCACTGGAAGCGAGGGTCCGCGAGAGCTCCAAGTGGAGGCACCAAAGGGAGCTGGGGGCGCAGCGTCTGCGGCCCCGAAAGAGGAACCAGGGTAGAGCGACCTGGGTCCGTCTTGTCCCTTCCTGGACACGCAGTGCTCCCTCCCGCGCCCCTACCCGTCCAGTCCAAGCCGAGCCCCGGGGCTGCTCATTGAGTCCCCTGCCCGGGAGCCCAGCTACAGCTCGCCGTGCGCCATGGAGGCAACCAGTCTTTCGGTGGCCGCTGCCGACGACGCCGCATCCCCGGGACCCGAGGCCTCCAGCAGCAGCACCCTAAGCCCAAACGGGGTCATCAGGTCCACCCCTGGTGGCGCCGCCCTGGCGGGCCGGGAGCCGCCCCTCTCGGTCTTTACTGTGCTGGTGGTGACGCTGCTCGTGCTGCTGATCATGGCCACCTTCCTGTGGAACCTCCTGGTTCTGGTCACCATCCTGCGCGTCCGCGCCTTCCATCGCGTACCGCATAACTTGGTGGCCTCGACGGCCGTGTCGGACGTGCTGGTGGCGGCAGTGGTGATGCCACTAAGTCTGGTGAGCGAGCTGTCGGCCGGGCGGCGTTGGCGGCTGGGCCGGAGCCTGTGCCAGGTGTGGATCTCCTTCGACGTACTGTGCTGCACGGCCAGCATCTGGAACGTGGCGGCCATCGCCCTGGACCGCTACTGGACCGTCACGCGCCACCTGCAGTACACGCTGCGCACCCGCAGCCGCGCGTCGGCGCTCATGATCGCGCTCACCTGGGCGCTCTCGGCGCTCATCGCCCTGGCGCCGCTGCTCTTTGGCTGGGGCGAGGCGTACGACGCCCGGCTCCTGCGCTGCCAGGTGAGCCAAGAACCCTCTTACGCCGTCTTCTCCACCTGCGGCGCCTTCTACTTACCGCTTGGCGTGGTGCTTTTCGTCTACTGGAAAATCTACCAGGCGGCCAAGTTCCGTTTCGGCCGCCGCCGCGGCCGCGGGGCTGTGCTGCCCCTGCCAGCCACCGTGAAGGTGAGCGGGGGGCTGCGGAGTGAGGTGCTGGTGGGTTAGCTGGGTCGCTGGGGGTGGGGGGGAGGTGGACGCTTGGCGCACCGGAGCGTTGGCGGAAACTTGCACCCAACAAGAATGTTGGCGGCTGCTCACCTGCAGTGTCCGAACCTGGTGCTTATTTCCAGCCCTGCCCACGCAGCATCTTGCACGCGAGGGTCCGTGCTGACACCATCGCGGGGTTGAGGGCTGGACGGCGCTTGCGGGTTGAGCGTTTCTCAATAGTCGGGAGGGGATGCCTGATTAATTAGCTCCTGCGCTTGGGTTGCTTGTTCTCTCAAGTCCTTGCGTGGGTCTGAGCCTTGCAGCCGCCAACTTCCGGGTCCCTGAGGGCTGGGCTGCGGTGGGCTGGGATGGAAATTCGTGCTGCTGAGAGGGAAATTCCGGTGGCCATTAACCCCTTATTTTCTGTCTTCTTTACACCCCAATCTATCCTCTAGTACTACAGAGACGATATTACTCAACTATCGGCCGGCTCCCTTCCAAGAGGGGAACCGTTAGGATAATCAAATAATTCCAGTTTCATTTCCTTTCGCTATCCCATCCTCGGAGTTAGCCTCTAGCGACTTTGGAACCAGATATACCTGTGGATTCCAACGCCAGCCTGAAACATGAGGGCAATCGCTGATCGCCCGCAACCTCGCTTTTTTTTTTTTTTTTTTTTTTTTTTTTTTTTTAATTCTTCCTGCAAGGCTATAATGGTAGTTATTTGGCGTCTTAGAATTGCAGATGCAGGTAGTAATGCAAACTGTGTCGGGGGCGGGGGTACTCCAAATGCCCATCTGTTTAGAAAGTTTATTGATTTCTCTATCTCGTGGTTTATTGTGCCCAGGTGTCCTCAGGGTTTTGAGGAACACTATTGCCTGTGGGTATGCTTACTTTGGCAGTTTATGGTAACTGGCTGAGACCTGCTTAAGAGTAACTTCCTGAATGGCCTCTTGACCTCATTTAAAATCTTTTAGAGATAGAAACGGTATTTTGTTTTGTTCCTTTACATTTCCCTCTTTTGATGAAAATCTTTCTCCGAAAGCATCACTGGTCTGATTAATTTGATATTAAGCCCTCGGGGCCAGGGAGGCTCATTCCTAGGAGACATGTTCCATGCAGGGTGAGAAGGTAGTGGTTTTATTTGTGGCCTGGCCTCTTTTACGTTTAAACACGTTAATTCTCATTTCACAGGGCTCTTAGTGAGGACCCCGGGAGATGGAGAATGTAAAGCATCTAGCACATTCCTGGCACACAGTGGGGCAGAACAGCAGGGCTCTTGCCTGGCTGCCAATGCATAGCACCTGAAATACAGCTAGAAATATAACGCAGTGGAGGAACATGCTTCTGGCAGAACCTCTCTGGACTGCAGCTGTTGTTCTGCTGGAGCTTCTTGCCTTTCCGTCAGGCCCTACTAGATGTTCAGCTTTCTCCTCCCACCGGAAGCCGCAAACTTTCAGGGGATTGGGGGTGGCAGGTGTTCCAAGTAACAATCCCCCAATCCTGGAGAATAATGTGATTTATTGCCTCTTCCCCAAAACAGTATATGAACAAGAAAGGCAGTTCATGAAGGGGGGAAAAAAGAGGCAGGAGAAGATCATTGTGGTTAGTTTTGTTTTAATTTGGAATTTAATACAGATACTTTGGCTACTCAGGCAAATGTATGTATTTGTTAAAAGTAGGCTTTTTACTTCATTAAATGGGAGAGTACTTTTGTAGGATAAAATAGGAGTGTGAAGACTAAAATTGGATAGTGGTGGTAGGGGAGAGCTTTATTCAGAATAATAATGTTCTTTGAAGGATTTGTTGGAAATACCTGGGGTGATTAGAGCTTTTCTTTCTGGTTGCTAAGGTAGGACTGACTTTTAATAACAGCATCAATGCAGAGTGCACCCATGAAATCGTGATGAAATGGGCACGGGAAAGCTTAGTGAGCCTGAGTCTAGTGTTCATTTTATCAGACCCCATTCAGGCGGGTGATATAGGGAAGCTGTGAATAGGTGGGAACCTGGCTAATGTGGGGTGACTGCTGGTGGGAGGCAGGGGCAGGGTTGGGATTTAGCCGCTCACTGGCAGTAGGACCTCTGGCAAATACCTTCTCCACTTTGGGCCTCAGTTCTCTTTAGTGCCCAGTCTGAGTCATGTCTGAGGGCCCTGAATCATAGGATGCTGAGAATGCAGATGAGATAATGTCTCAGAACATCTGGTTCTTTAGGCTCCAGCAAGTTCCTCACTCACAGTCCTGGGCATTGCCCCCGTGTCAGCATTTGTAAGCCATTAGGTCACAAGACACCCAAATAGATTTTTTTTTAACAGTTTTATTCACATACCGTACAATCCTTCCAAAGTGTACAATCAGTGCCTCTTGGTGTAATCACATAATTGTGCATTCACCAGCAGAATCAATTTAAGAATGGAAAGCCATTGCTCTGGAAAAAAAAAATCCCATACGCCTTATACCCCACTATTATTGATACTTGGCTTTGGTTCCTTTGTCACAATTGATGAAAGAATATTACAACATTACAATATTACTGTTAACCGTACTCCTTAGTTTGCATTAATTGTACTTTTCCCCATATTCCACCTTATTGACACCTTATGATAGTGATGTAGGTTTGTGCTAGTTCTAGCAAGAACTTTCTTATATTTGTACAATTAACCACAGTCATCGTCTACAAAAGGTTTCACTATGTTATACAGCCCCGTGTTTTACCCTCAAGCTTTCCTTCTGGTGATATACGTGGCCCAGGACTCAGACGCACCACTGTTAATTATACTAACAGTATTTGCTATCATTTCTGAACATTTATGATAAACCTTATTAAAAATTCTGTATACCATAAGCATCATCTGCCCATTCTTTACCCTCTTTCTATCTCCTGTTAACCTATACTCTAGATTTTAACTCTCAGTGATTGCTTATTATAATTAGTTCATATTACTGAGACCATACAATATTGTCCTTCTGCGTGTGGCTTATTTTGTTCAACATAATATCCTCAAGGTTCATCTATGTTGTTGTATGCTTCAGGACTTCATTCCTTCTTATAGCTGCATAATATTCCATCTTATATATGTACCACAGTTTGTTTGCCCAACTTTCAGTTGATGGACACTTGGACTGTTTCCATCTTTTGGCAATTGTGAATAATGCCACTGTGAACTTCGGTGTGCAGATGTCTATCACCTCCCTGCTTTCAGTTCTTCTGTGTATGTATGTAGTTATGGTATTGCCAGATCATATGGTAGTTCTTTGCTTAACTTCTTGAGGAATCACCGAACTGCCTTCCAAAGTGCCTGCACTATTCTGCATTTCCACCAAAAATGAATAAATGTTCCTATTTTTCAACATCTTCTCTAGCACTTGTAGTTTTCTGCTTTTTTGATCATGGCTATTCCTAGTAGGTGTGAAATGATATCTCATGGTTTTGATTTGCATTTCTCCAACAGCTAGTGATATTGACCATCTTTTCATGTGCTTTTTATCCATTAGTATTAACTCTTTGAAAAAGTGTCTATTCATGTCTTTTGCCCATTTTTAAAATTGGGTTGTTTGTCTTTTCACTGTTGAATTGTAGAACAGTGTTATCTTTGGATGTAAAATCCTTATCAGATATATGGTTTCCAAATACCTTCTCCCATTGCATAGGCCGCCTTTTTACTTTCTTTACAGACCTTTGAAGCACAAAAGTATTCAATTTTGAAGAGATTCCATTGATGTATTTCTTCTTTTGTTGTTTGTGCTTTGGGAGTAAAA
>PVIY010037089.1:0-24961 GCA_004026745.1 Myrmecophaga tridactyla
GAAACTTAACAACTTTTAATTCATTATCTCCTCCCACATAATTACCATTAGCCCTATTACCTAGAAAAGTACTTGAGAATTAAGAAGCTCCTTCAAAAGGTGCAGTAAAAGCCTTAGTTGAAAGGCTCCCACCATTATAATTTATTCTGTCGACAATAATTATAAATTGCAAATGAAAAATGGTCCTATTTTTTGAAATGTCAGGTTTTCTCTTAATTGAGAGATTGATTTGATTGGTGGTTATTTTTATGTTAATACGTAGTTAATTTCATAAGGATTATTCTGTTCTTTCTAGCAATATTTAAAAACATGTCATGGCTAATGACTTAATACCTTGGTTTTTCTTTCCTTTTTTTGTTTTTTTTGTTTTGTTTTAAAATGCAGAAATTTTAAACATCTAAGCAGTACTTGGCATTACAAAGCTAGGCAAAGAAAATTACTGAAAATATTAGTCCAAAAGGGCAGTATGATAGAGCATAAAGAGCAATAGAAAACAAAAACCTATGTACTAAACCTTAATATTAAGTTGACTAGATAGATTTAGTGTTTTGTTTCTTTCTTTATTAGATATAAAGCCTGCTGATTTGCGGTAGCAGTTGAGGTTCTGAGTAAAATTTAGAGTGTCCTTTCACACCTGTATTCTAAAAAAATTTTAGATCTGTTTAATATTTCTTCACTGTAAAAAAAAAAAAGGCAAAATACTTGAAGTCATTAACCAGGTTTGTTTTACTTTGATCCCAAAGTTGATCTGTAAGGCCATAAATTGAAAAGCAGTCTCAGTTTCATTGTAATTTTAAAGCATAACCATTTGTTATTGAAAGCTCAATTTTTCTCCAAGCTATTGAAGTCTCTGATAGTATATTAATATTAGTTTTAAACTGAAGTTCTATTAAGGATATTTTGCATTATGCATCCATTTTTTGACATAGTTCTTGTCCTATATAATGCAGCATTAAACAAGGTAAGCTATAAATTAGGGGCTTTGTCCCTAAACCTTAACTTCTAATTTAATTAGCCTCTCTGTAGAGTAATAAAAGTCTGTTAAACTGTTAAATTTTTACTGTAAAATGAATTCCTGCTAAAATGCTTTAAGTAATAAAATCCATTTTTTAATAATTACATCTGAAATTGAGAGAATTCCTATTTAAAGCAAAATCTGATTGTCAGAGTAATACCAAAATTATGAAATAAAGGCGACTTTAATATGCAGAACTCATTTTCTCTGCTCTGATGTGGCTGTCTATACATGTTTTATGACAGATTTTTTTGTCAGTATATATCATGATAATTTCAATTTTTTTGCTATTTGAAATGAAATAAAGGAAATATTTTTTATTGAATAATGCCACTTTTGTCATTTATAGTTTAGTTATATAGTAGTATATTCCTTTTGTAGTACTGCCTAACAGATTACCACAAACTTATAAAGTCTTTGTTAAAACAACACCCATTTATCAGACCACAGTTCTGTACCTCAGAATTTTCAGTGGGCTCAGCTGGGTTATCTACTTAGAGTTTCACAAGGCCAAAATCAAGGTGTGGATCTGTCTGTGCCATTTCTGGTGTTTCAGGGGTAGATTTTGCTTCCATGCTGGCAGAATTCAGGTCCTTTCAGTTATAGGTCTGAGGTCCACATTTCCTTCTTGTTCTCAGCTCCGAAAGGATTCCAACATTCCTATTCAAGCTTTGCGTCTCCCTGACTTATCCTTCTGTTTCTAGCCAGAGAAAACTCTCCTTTTAAGGGCTCATTTGATTCAGGCCCACTCTGTAATCTCTGTATCTTAAAATTCTTGAATTTGGGACTTGAATTACATTTGTAAAACCCTTCACAGCAGTATCTAAATTAATGTACGCTTAAATAACCAGAGAATAGGACTCTTGGAGGTGGGGGGGGGGGGGCGGAGATTTGTTTGCAAGGTACCTGAATGCTATATGCCAGAACTGGAACAGCTTTTACAAAAGGAAATTTAATAAGTTACAAGTGTACAGTTCTAAGGAAGTAAAGGTGTCCAAATTAAGGCACCAACAAGAGGTTACCTTCATTCAAGGAAGGGCAGTTGAATATCTGGAACACCTCTGTCAGCTGGGAAGTCACTTGACTGACATCTACTGGTCCCTTCCCCCTGGGCACTGTTGCTTTCAGTCTCTGTCCATATGAGGTTCCTCACTTTGCTTCTTTAGGACAGGCTTTCATCTCTTGTCTTCCCTTGGCTCTCTCCACGGCTAGTTTAACCTCTTATGGCAATGTCTGCTGGGCTCCAAGCATCACCAAACATCTGTTTCTCTTCTCCACGTGTCCGCATCTGTGTCTGCTCTGCTGTGAAGTTTCTATCAGCTCTGTCGTTTCTGTTTCTCCAAAATGTTTCCTTTTTTAAAGACTCTAGTAATCTAATCAAGACCCACCTAGAATGGGTGGACCCACACCCCCCACAAATATAATCTAATCAAGGAGTCCAGCCTGCATTATTGAATCAGGATTAAAAGAAACGGCTGCCTCCACAAGATGGAACCAGGATTAAAACATGGCTTTTCTGGGGTACATAATACTTTCAAACTGACGCAGGGCGACCATTTTGCCTACTACAAATAATATTTCATTCTCAAGAAAAAGCCTTATGTACATATAATATAAAGTGCCCTGGAATGAGATTCCAAAGGCCGTGGGTACAGTTTGAACTGCAAACTATACCCAAGGAGCTATGCCTTATAGCCAGAGCCTGTCATGGAATTTGGTGTATAATGGGAACTCAGAAAATACTAATTAAATGAAGTCAAATTAATTAAGATCATTTTATCTCTGAATCTTTATCTTTACAGGTTCCTCATAAATTAAAACTGAGATAGGTAATGCACATGTAAGCTCTAGAATATTCTGAAGCGTTGTTATAGGGGCAACATACAATATCCCAATTTTATACATTTCATTTTAGAAGTTAGCATGTAGCATCATAAGTAACTTACGTCTTATAGCTAGCAAAAAGAACTAGGACACTGGTTTTCTGGCATGTTAGATTCTTTTTTTTTTGATGCAATTTTATTGAGATATATATATTCATATACCATATAATCATCCATACTGTACAGTCAACAGTTCATAGTATCATCATAAAGCTGTGCATTTGTCATCACAATAGATTTTTGAGCATTTTTATTACTCCAAAAAAAAAACAAAAGTTAAAAAAAAAATACCTAAAACATCCCATACTCTCAGTTCTAGTTTGAAAGCTGCTGGAATGCCATATACCAGAAATGGAATGGCTTTTTAAAAGGGGAATTTATTAAGTTGCAAGTTTATAGTTCTAAGGCTGTGAAAATGTCCAGATTAAGGCAAAGCTATAAAAATGTCCAATCTAAAGGTCTCCAAGGAAAGGTAACTTGATTCAAGAAGGCCGATGACATTCAAGGTTTCTGAACTCTCAGCTGGAAAGTCACATGGCGAAATCTGCTAACTTTCTCTAATGGCTTCCCTGGCACTCAGCCTGTTCTGGTGGCCCTGTCAATTCTGGTGTCTCTAGTGGCTCTTGGGTATCTGTAGCGTATTCCAAAATGGTTCCCTCTTAAAGGGCTCTAGTAAGCAATCCCACTGTGAATGGGTGGTGACACATCTCCAAGGACACTGTCTAATCAAAAGTTACCTTCCCGCAGTTGGGTAAATCACATCTCCATGGAAACAATCAAAAAGGTCCCGCCCAGCAATATTGAATGAGGATTTAAAAGACATGGATTTTCTGGGGTACATAGTAGATTCAAACTGACATACCCCTCAAACCCATATTATTTATTTGTCTTTTTTTTTTCTTTTTCTTATTCAGCTGTCCATACATTAGATAAGTAGAATGTCAGTCACAAAGTTTTCACATCACCTGGGTGTACCTGCCTAAGAATAACCTCCAGAATGATCTCTTAACTCTGAAATCTCTCAGCTGCTGAAATCTTGTTTTGTTTCATTTCTGTTCCCCATTTTGTTCAAGAAAGCTTTCTCACTCCCATGATGCCAGTGACAGGCTTGTCCCCTGAGTCATGTCACATTGCCAGGGAGATTTACGCCCCTGGGAGTTATGTCCCACATGGGGAGAGTTGGGCAGTGAGTTCACCTGGGGAGTTGGCTTAGACAGAGACACCACATCTGAGCCACAAAATAAGTTCTCTGATGGTGACTCTTGGGCATGATCTTAAGTAAGTAGCCTTAGCTTCTCCTTTGCAAGAATACATTTCATGAGGACTAGCCCCAAGATCGAGGGGCTTCCCCATCAAACTGGCAGTCCCCAGTGATTGCGAGAATACCAGGTCTTCCCCAGGTAGGGAGGTTTGATATTTCCACCTTTTTCCCCAGTCCCTCAGGGAGACTTTGCAAATACTTTCTAACCTTCTGCCCAGATTACTCTGGGATGTATAGAGGCATCCCACCAACCTGTACAAACCCACAAGATGTCATTCCCTATTCAAGGTTTAATTAGATTAGATAGTTAGATTAGATAGTATACTACTGAAAATAAAAATTTTACATCAAATAAACATCTCTTCCTTTCGTTTTAGTTGTAGTCGGTATCATCCTTTACCCTTTACTCGGATTTTCCTTAGTCCTACCCAGATCAGCTTCATTCATATCTCTAATTGAAGTCTGATCACTTTTACAGAGTTTGTAACAATTGCTGTATGAGGTAATGCTGTCTTTCATAGCTGCAGAATTCTAGCTCTGAATCTCAGGTGTCACACAAATAACAGAAGTTCCACGGAACAAACAGGTTATACACAGAGCTCTGCATCTCAAAATTTAGAAATAGCAGTTACAACTCTGGAATGGACATGACTGCTATAAGAGCATACAATCTAGGAATATTTACAATATACTTGTTAATTTACACTCTTGAATTCAGTTTTCAGAGTTTGCGCATTATAGTTAGTCCATATTTAGGAAGGCATTGTAATATTTATCTTTTCTTTTCTGGCTTATTTCATTCAACATGCTATCCTCAAGATACAGTCCCTTAATTGCATGCCTCACAACTTCATTCCTTCTTGCAGCTGCTTAATATTCCATTGTATGTATATACCACAGTGCCCCCTTCCATTCCTCAGTCTATGTACCCTTAGACCACTTCTACTAATGCAGGTTACAAACATTGCTGCCATAAACACCAGTATGCAAATATCCATTCTTATTCTTGTTCCACCATAAACACCAGTTTGCAAATGTCCATTTGTGCCCCACTCTCAGTTCCTCCAACTATACGCCTAACTATGGGGTTGCAGGATCATAGGGCACCCCCACCCATAGGCTCCGGTGAAGCCACCACACTGCCCTCCAGAGGGGCTGCACAACTCTTCTTCCCTACCAACAGTGAATAGGTTCATCTCTCTCTCCACATTTTCTCCAGCCCTTGCATTTCTGTTCATTTTTAAAGTTTTATTCGCACAGCATACAATCCAACCTAAATTTAAAAATCAGTGTTTTCTGAAATAATCACATAACCATACCTTCACCACCACAGTCTATATGAGGACATTCCCATTCCTTCCACAAAGAATCCCATACCCCGCCCTCATATCTCCCGCTTATTGACATTTATCTTTGGTATATAGCCTTTGTTACATTTGTAATGCTACTGTTAACTATAGACCCTAGTTCTCATTTATTGTACTTTTTCACTTATACCATCCCATATTCAGCACCTTGCAGTGTTGATATTTATTTGTTCTCCCTCGTGCAAAAACGTTCTTATGCTTATACGTTTAATGCCCATCATTGCCCACTCAAGACGTTGCTAAATTATACCATCCCAGTCTTTATCCTTTATATTTCCTCTGGTGTCATACATACTCCCAGCTCTTCTGCCTCAACCATACTCACAGTCAACTTCATTCAGTGTACTTACATTATTGTAGTGCCATCACATAGTATTATGCTATCCTTTTCTGGATCTTTACAGTAAATTCTTTTGAACATTCTGTACTCTTTGAGCATGGAATGTCCAATCTCTACCCTCTTTTTATCTCCTGATAACCTGTGTTCTCAACTTTAGCTCTGAAAGTTCCCGCATTAATATTAGTTCATATTAGTGAGACCATACAGTGTTCATCTGTTTGTTTCTGGCTAATTTCACTCAGCATAATGTCCTCATAATGTTAAATCCTTTGCAATTTTATTCTGTTTTACAGCTGTGTAAATTCCAATGTATATATACCAGTTAAGCCACTCTGCTGATGGATGTTTGGCCTGTTTCCATCTCTTGGCAATTGTGAATGATGCTGCTGTAAACATCAGTGTGCAAATATCTGTTTGTGTCCTTGCCTTCATTTCCTACAAATATATGCCTAGTAATGCGATTGCTGGATCATATGGCAATTCTGTACATAGCTTCCCGAGAAACTGCCAAACTGCCTTCCAGAGCAATTGCACCATTCTACAATCCCATGGACAGTAAATAAGTGTGTCTCTCTACATCCTCTACGTCATTTGTAGTTTTCTGGATTCTTTTTTTTAATGGCCATTCTAGACGGTGTGAGATGATATCTCATTGTGGTTTTGATTTGCATTTCCCTAATACCCAGTGAAGTTGAGCATCTTTTTATTTGTTTTTGAACAATTTGTATTTCCTCTTCTGAAAAGTGTCTGTCTAATGTCTTTTGCCCAGTTTTTAATCGGGTTGTTTGTCTTTTTGTTGTTGAGACTCTCTTTATGTATTTTGGATATTAAACCCTTATCTGATAGATCATTTCCAAATATTGTCTCCCATTGCATAGGCTGCCTTTTTACTTTCTGACAAAGTTCTTTGATGCACAAAAGTGTTCACTTTTTGAGAGGTCACATTTATCTCTTTCTTCTTTCATTGCTTGTGCTTTGGATGTAAGGTCTAGGAAAGCACCACCTATCACAAGATCCTTAAAATATTTTCTTCTACACGTTTTATGGTCTTAGCTCTAATGGTTAGGTCTTTGATCCATTTTGAGTTAATTTTTGTATAAGGTTTGAGATAGGGGTCCTCTTTCATTCTTTTGGATATAGATACCCAGTTCTTCAAGCACCATTTGTTGAAGAGGCTGCTCTGTCCCAGTTGAGTTGACCTGACCACCTTATCAAAGATCAATTGCCCAGAGATGTGAGAGTCCACCTCTGAACACTCAATTTGTTTCCACTGGTCAGTACATCTACCTTCATGCCTGTATGATGCTTTTCAACCAATGTAAGTTTATAAAATGTTTTAAAGTCAAGTCATGCAAGATCTTCCAATTTTTCTTTTTCAAGGTATTTTTAGATATTTGGGGCACCCTACTCTTCAAATAAATTTGATTATCAGTTTTTCTATTCCTATAAAGTAAGTTGTTGGGATTTTAATTGGTATTGCATTGAATCTATAAATTAATTTGGGCAAAGTTAACATCTTAACTGTATTGACTATATCCAGTCCTTGAGCACAATATGTCCTTCCGTTTATTTAGGTCTTCCTTGATTTCTTTTAGCAAAGTTTTGTAGTTTTTCTATGTAGAGGTCCTTTTTTTTTTTTCATTAAATTTACTACAAAATATTTTATTCTTTTGGTTGCTATTGTAAATGAAAGTTCTTTTTTGATTTCCTCAGAATGCTCATTGTTGCTGTATAGAAACACAACTGATTTTTGCCTCTTGCTCTTTTATCCTGCCTCTTTGCTGTACTCATTTTTTAGCTCTGGTAACTTTAGTAGATTTTTCAGGATCTTCTACATACAAAATCATGTCATCTGCAGACAGTAAAAGTTTTATTTCTTATTTTCCAATTTGGATATATTTTACTTATTTTTCTTGACTAATTGCTCCAGCTAGAACTTCCCGCACAGTGTTGAATAGCAGTGGTGACAATGGGCGTCCTTTGTCTTATTCCTGAACTTGAGTCTCCATTGAATATGATGTTAGGTGTGGGTTTTTCTTATATTCCCTTTATCATGTTGAAGAAGTTTCCTTCTATTCCTATTCTGTGAAGTGTTTTTTCAAGAAAGAATGCTGAATTTTGTCTAATGCCTTTTCAATGTCAGTTGAGATAATCATGATTTTTCCAGTTAGTCTTAATGATATGGTGTATTACATTAATTTATTTTCTTATGTTGAACTACCTTTCCCTACCTAGGATAAAACCCACTTGGTCATGGTATATAATTGTTTAAATGTGCTGCAAGATTCGATTTCCAAGTATTTTGTTGAGGATTTTTGCCTCTATATTCATTAAAGAGATTGGTCTGTGATTTTCTTTTCTTGTAAAATCTTTGCCTGCCTTTGATATTTGGGTGATGTTGGCTTCATACAATGAGTTAAGTAGCTTTCCCTCCTCTTCAGTTTTCTTGAAGAGTTTGAGCAAGATTGGTACTAATTCTTTCTTGAATGTTTGATAGTATTCATATGTAAAGCCATCTGGTCCTAGACTTTTCTTTTTGAGAGTTTAGAATGATACAGTCGGGCGGGCCACAGTGGCTCAGCAGGCAAGAATGCTTGGCTGCGATGCCAGAGGACCTGGGTTCGATTTTCAGTGCCTGCCCATGTAAAAAAAAGTCTATGTAGAATGATACAGTCTCTTTGCTTGTGATTGGTTTGTTGAACATTTTCTAATTCTTCTTCAATCAGTGTTCGTTGTTCATGCTTTTCTAGGAAGTTGTCAATTTCATCTAAATTGTCTGGTTTGTTAGCATATAGTTGTTACCTTTCACCTCCTTTATTTCTGTGGGGTCAATAGCTATATTCTACCTCTCATTTCTGATTTTATTTATTTGCATCCTCTCTCTTTTTCTCTTTGTCAGCCTAACTAAGGGTCTGTATCTATTTTATTGACTTTCTCAAAGAACCAACTCTGGTTTTATTGATTCTTTTTTGTTTTCATGTTCTCAATTTCATCTCTAGTCTTCATTGTTTCTTTCCTTCTATTTGCTTTTGGATTAGTTTGCTATTCTTTCTCTAGTTCATCCAAATAAGCAGTTAATTCCTCAATTTTTGCTCATTCTTCCTTTTCAATATAGGCATTGAGGGCAGTAAATTTCCCTCTCAGCTCTGCCTTTGCTGCATCACTTAAGTTTTAGTACATTGTGTTCTCATTTTTATTTGCCTCAAGATATTTACTGATTTCCTTTGTAATTACTTCTTTGACCCACTGGTTGTTTAAGAGTTTGTTGCTTAGCTCCATAAATTTATGAATTTTCTAAATTTCTGCCTGTTACTGATTTCTAACTTTATTGCATTATGTTCCAAGAAAGTGCTTTGTATAATTTCAATATTCTTAAATGTACTGAGACTTGCTTTATGTCCCAACGTGTGGTCTATCCTGGAGAATAATCCGTGGACACTTCAGAAGAGTGTGTATCATGCTTTTGCTGGGTACAATCTTCTGTAAATGTTAAGTCCAGTTCATTTGTATTATTCAAGATTTCTTTCCTTATTGATCTTCTGTCTAGATGTTCTATCCATTGATGTGAGTGGTATATTGAAGTCTCCAACGACTTTTGTAGAGGTATCTAATTCTCCCTTCAGTGTTGTCAGCATTTGCCTCATGTATTTTAGGGCACTCTGACTTGTTGCATAGATATTTATGATATGTCTTCCTGATAAATTGTCCCATTTATTACATAGTATCCTTCTTTGTCTCTCTTGATTGTTTTACATTTGAATTCTAATTTATCCGATATAGTATAGACTTCCGCTCTTTTCTGGTTGTTGTTGGCATGAAATATCTTTTTTCCAACCTCTCACTTTCGACCTGTTTTTGTCCTTTGTCTTTAGTGAGTATTGTAGACAGCATATAGATGGATCCTGTTTTTTTAATCCATCCTGTCAATCTATGTCTTTTGATTGGGTAGTTTAATCCATTAATATTTAATGCTTTTACCTTAAAAGCTATACTTTCTTCAGTCATTTTTTCTTTTTAGATTTTATCTGTTGTATCTTATTTTTCCTCTCTCTCTTTTAACCCCATCAGTTACCCTTCTTGTTAATCTTCATTTCTACACTTTTCTCTCCAGACCTCTCTTTCCTATCTTTTCCTATCTGCCTGTAGTGCTTCCTTTAGTATTTTCTTGTAGCACATGTCTCTTGTTCGTGAACTCTCTCAGTGTCTGTTTGTCTGTAAATATTTTAAACTCGTCCTTATTTTTGAAAGACCGTTTTGCTGAATATAGAATTCTTGGTTGGCAGTTTTTCTTTTTCAATATCTGTGGTAGTTAGATTCAGTTGTCAACTTGGCCAGGTGAGCATACTTAGTTTTGTTGCTGTGGACATGAGCCGATGGTACGTGAACCTCATCTGTTGCTGATTTACATCTGCAATAGGCTAGGAGGCATGCCTGCTGCAATGAAGGATGTTTGACTTAATTGGCTGGTGTTTAAATGAGAGACCACAACGTAGCACAGCCTAAGCAGCTCAGCATACCTCATCTCAGCACTCACAGCTCAGCCCAGGCCTTTGGAGATGCAGAAAGAAGTCACCACGGGGAAAGTTGTCGGAACCCAGGGGCCTGGAGAGAAGGCCAGCAGAGACCATCCTGTGCCTTCCCACATAAGAAAGAACCTCAGTGGGAAGTTAGCTGCCTTTCCTCTGAAGAACTAACAAAATAAATCCCCTTTTATTAAAAGTCAATCCGTTTCTGGTGTGTTGCATTCCAGCAGCTAGCAAACTAGAACAGTATCTTAAATATATCATCCCTCTGCCTTCTCACCTCCATGGTTTCTGCTGAGATCTGCATTAAGTCTTATTGAACTTCCCTTCTGTTGATGGATTGCTTTTCTCTTACTACTTTCAGAATTCTCTTTGTCTTTGACATTTGACGGTCTGATCAGTAAGTATCTTGGACTAGGTCTGTGTGGATCTCTTCTGTTTGGGATATGTTGAACTTCCTGAATCTGTAACTTTATGTCTTTCAGAAGAGATGAGAAATTTTTAGTGATTATTTCCTCCATTATTCTTTCTGTATCTTTTCCCTTTTTGTCTCCTTCTGGGACACCCATAACATGTATATTTATGCACTTCGTTTTATTCAGTTTCCTGAGACCCTGCTCAGAGTTTTCCATTTTTTTTCCCTATCTGTTTATCGTGTGTGTAGAATTTCAGATGTCCTGTCTTCTAGTTCACTAATCCTTTCTTCTGCCTCTTCAAATCTTCCATTATATTTCTCCATTTTGTTTCTCATCACTTCTCTTGTGCCTTTCATGTAAGTTCTGCCGTTTGTTTTTTCAAGTTCTTCTCTATGGGCACCCTCTGTCTTTATATCCTTCATGTCTTTTTGCACATTTTCCTTCAACTCGTTGAATTGATTTAGAAAATCTGTGTTAACGTCATTAATTAGTTGTCTCAATTCCTGCATCTCAGTTGAAGTGTTAGTTTGTTTTTTGGTTGAGCCATATCTTCATTCTTCCTGGCATGAGTCTTGATTTTTTGCTCGTATTGAGGCATCTAATTTTCTTGCTTAGTTCATTCTAAAGGTCATTTTATCTCTTTTACCTAGGGTTTTCCTGTTGGTTGGATTTGTTCTCTAATTGTTCCTCTCACCAGCCAGGTGTCAGATTTGTTCTGCCCCCGACCCAGTCTCCTCCAGAAACCAGGCATCACAGCAGTGGCTCTGTTTGTGGGTAAAGCAAATCTACTGTGTCCCAGAGGTACTCTTTTTTTCACCATCTTGTTAGACCTGGGTTTGTTTTGGGGCCCTACTTTAACAGTTGGGTTGTCCATGTTTTTTCAGCCAAAACAGGGTGAGTTCCCATTCAGTGTGTGTAGACCTGCTGCACTCTCCCTGAAATAATTTTCTGGGTAGTCTCTGAAAAAGCCTTTCAATTCTCTGGCATTTTTCTGTTCTGACCAGCAGATGGCGCTGTTCGCCGATTTACTTACCCTCAGAGATGTGTGCCTTTGGAGCACAGGCTGTGTGCCTCACCGGGTCAGGCTGACTACAGGGTTTCTGTTCTTCTCATTACCAGCCAAATTCTGGCTCCGTATTAATGTGTGTCCCCCACTTTATTTGTGGCAGAGTATACATCCAGTATCCCAGTCTTTAGCCTTCCCCCAGCAGGGATCAGGTTTCTTGCAGCTGTTTCTTGCAGGGGGAGGGGGAGGACTTTCAGACCCAGGGCTGGAAACACAGCTTTTGCCCATGTTTTCTCTGACTCTCTGTCTCTCACTGATCTGGGCCTTGAAATACTCTCTCCTGTCCCAAGGTCCCTAGAAGGTGAGGGTCTGTCCCACTGCTGTGAGAGAATACATACTTTGTTTCCCCATTGGGAAGGGTCCTACCTGTTATTCCCTGTTATTCTGAAATTTCCTACCTGTTATTCTACTACTCCTTCAATTCGGGATTTGTAGGGTCCCTCTCCGGTCTGTGTCCTCCTCCAGATTTCTGAGTAATTCAGAAGTATTCCTTGTTAGTACTGGCTCTGTGAGGAGAGATTTTCAGTAGCTGTTTACATCACCATGTTGATGACATCACCTGCATATTGGATTCTTAACCTTCAATAATCTGTTCTTTAGGATTCTTTAGGGTTTACAAAACCCCCTTTTTATCTGCTCTTTCACTGAATCTTTTCAAAAACTTTGTGACTTAGTGTAAATATGAACTTTTTTATCGATAAGAGCAAATAGATAATTTGACCAGTTACCTGCTAATAAGAAAGCAAAGCCAGAAATTTAAGTCCAACCTTTCTGCATACCAATACAACTTTTACATCTCTTTTAATTAAAAACTTCAGTGGCAAGTTTTGTACCTTTGCTAAGTAGAATTGCAAGGGATTAAAACAGAAGGTTAGGAATAAATCATAAATTCTTTTCCCTTCTGTTCCCTCAGGGCTCATTTAATCATGTGTATTTTGCTAGTTTTCATCTGTTGCTTTTTTCCCTACTTTTTTTTCTTCCTTCTTTATACCCTGACTCTCTAGTGGCATGACTTCTACTTCTGTAAAAGATGCAAGTTACTTACGATTAAAATTCTCTAGAACAAATCAAGGGAGAGAACAACTAGAAATAGAAGGCAGTACCAGTATGCATTAGTACTCTTAGGCAGCACTGCCCTGTGTAACTGCATACTCACACCCACCATTTTCTTCTCTATAAGAAATGAAAAGTAAGTTTCTTCTTTTATTTTCCTTTCGTTGTTAATTTGTAGTTTGCATAATCCAGTGTGAAAATCCAAAGAATACAATGCTTCTTATTCTTCAAAAACTTCAGAGTCAGGGTGGGGCTTCCAAGACACACTCAGTACCATAGGCTCTCATTTCTGTTAGCTATCTATTAGGGAGGCTTATTTGGATGTTAGAATGAAATGGTGGCTTTTTTTTTTTTTTTTTTTTTTTTTTTTTTTTTTTTTTTTTTTTTTTTTTTTTTTTTTTTTTTTTTTTTTTTTTTTTTTTCTCTCATCCTCATGTGAAGCCTGCTGGTCTTTGTACTAAGGGGGTTGATTCTGTTTTACTTTTGGTACCGAATTTGTTCCTTGGCTTTTACACATATAAACCATAGATACCTTGACCCTGTATTGTTTGAGGTTTGTGTTTTGAGAGGTGTTGGAAAGAGGTGTGATGAAGAAAAGAGTTTAGAAACTATCTAGCTCTGATTGACAGAAACTTCACCTTTTTTCCCAGACCAAAGCCTGGTATCACACACTAGAGCTAGTTTACCTCATGTTGAAAATATATATCAGAACTCTGCCCTCTTTTCTTCATTTGTTTTCATTTACTTATCCCAGACCTGGTAATAGGATTCCATCACTGATATAAACTGGTGGTACACTTCATATAATGCTGAAAAGGCTTCGTAGGTGTGTAGCTGTATTCTGACTCCAGGTGCATTTGAAGCATTCTGCTTTGTAAATGTGGAACTTTTCTCAGCACAGCTACTTAAAGTTCCTGTTTTGTTGTAGATTTTTTTTTCATCTTGACTAATCTATTATATATTATAAAATACTGAAGAAACAAATTTTATTTTGCTGTTATCTAAGAAGTTACAGTATATGTTCCATTTAGCTCAAGAAACACAGGAATTGAGCGGGCCATGGTGGCTCAGCAGGCAGAGTTCTTGCTTGCCATGCCGGAGACCCAGGTTTGATTCCCGGTACCTGCCCAAGCAAAAAAAAAAATGAGCACAGGAATCGTGGCCATTTACTCACTTAAAGAAAAATACCAGCCCACAGAAGCATTTTAGAAAATCTTTTGCAAAAGTTCTTCTGAAAAGAATCATTCCCCTTTTACTGAAACCTACCTTAATTTCCTCGTATTCGAAACTTTTTATGAACAGTTAGTTTCTCTGTGGTTTAGATTTGTGAATTAAGAAGTAAATTCTTTGTTTCAGTATGAAATTTAATACGAATCTTTCTTGTATATTCAGCGCCCATTGCAGTCATTTGGACAGACAGGAAAAAGGTCTAAGGTATAGTAAATATTTTGGTGTGCTGGCATGCCAAGAGCCTTCCTTCATGCTCGATGAATCCTTGTCTTCATATAGCACTGCATTTGGTTTAGTTTTGTCATATTTTGTTTGGGGCAGAAAGCTTATTTTGTTTTATTTGGGGGTTTGTCTTGCTTAATCGCTTTTGTGCATTGCTTTTTTATATCTGATGATTCTTTATCTTTAGAGAAAATAGCTTTCTCACCATTCTTTGGGTTATAAAATTGGAATTTTTCCCATTCTTGCTATTGCTATAATTTTCAAAACTGCAATTGTTTGTTTTCTCTCTCAACAAAATAATTTAGTGGTGTTTAATGATATATCTAACTTGCACATTTCAACTAGTTTTATCCATGACAGAAACTATTTATAAAAAAATTTTAAGAAGTACTCTCTAGGGGGCGTTTAGATGTGCCCTAGATTTCTGAAATGCAGTGTTAATTTTAAATACTTCTCTTTAGTCAAGCTCAAAGTTAAAACTAGTTCGGAGCCTTGCAGTGTGTGAAGAATCTCCACCACCCCCTGCAGCAGAGATAACACAGGAGAACCAGGTAAAAAAAAGCAAATCAAAAAAACATTATTTAAAGGCATAGTGGAATAACCTGCCTCCTGGAGATTTTTCATTAAGGTTAAATAAAAGTTGTGTGTGTTTGTGTATGTGTGTTTATTTTTACTAAGTGAAATTTATTCGATAATACTTGCCACCCAAGATGTAGATGAAAAGTTGGAAGAACATTGTTGCTTCTTTCTAAGGGCTTAGAGCAATGGTTTCTCTTCTTGAAAAACTTAGAGATCATGTAATTAACTGGAAATATGACTTTAGAATTATAGATTCCTATTGAAAAATTGTAGTAAAGTAGTTCTTCCAGTGAATGCATTTGTGATGAAATTTGCTCTTTGAGTTTTAGCTTTTAGACATTTACCATGCATTCCTGTGTGAAGAGGAGATGATCCAAAACTTCTTGATATATCTTACTAAACCTGAATGCATGGTGAAACCAGATTTCATATTAGTGTAGCTCTTTCATAGTTGTCTAATACTTCTAATTCTTCTTCTGTCTTCTGTTGTAAAGTGTAGAACTGAGAGGCAAACAAGCAGTTTGTTTGCATTTTCTCTTTTTAAGGCTATCACTTGTCTTTTAATCTCAGCTTGATCTTTGTCTCATGTCATATTTGGATATTTATTCATAAATATTCTTGGATACTCTACCAGTGTTTATCAGTTATAACTTTATAACTGTCAGTGGCTTATTCTACTTTAAGAGATTGAGCAATGTGAAATGTTCTTGTATCCCAACAATCAGTTCCGAAGAAGTGACTCAAACTGTGATTGATTTAAGAAAAAGCCATGACTGGCTGTACATCTTTTTTTTTTTTTTTAATAAATGCCAGTTGTACATTTGGTGATTCAAGCAAAAATTTGCATACTTTTCCTTGAATTAAAAGGTGATGCCCTCAAGGGCAGTGCGATGGTGGTTCAGTGGCAGAATTCTCGCCTGTCATGCTGGAGACCCGGGTTTCTTTCCTAGTGCCTGCCCATGTACAAAACAAAAATAAAAATGAGGTAATGTCCTCAAAAGCTTACTATACATACTGAAGATAATTCTCACAAATTTAGAATATTCTCTTTTTTAAAAAAGCACTATAGTTAGTTTCTAAAATGCAAGGCAAAGAAGATTTTATAATAGGTTATTTGTTGTATAGAAACTACCTAAAAATCTGTTTCCTTTGTTCAAGTGTCAGGAACATAGTCTTCAACTTTTAAATGTGATTTTTTTTTTTAATTTCACTTACACAGATTTAAAAAACTGTATTTATTTTATAAAATAGAGATATTTTACTATAAAGTAATGAATTTTCTATAGCAAAAAGCTGAAATTTTACTAAGTAATATTGCGTAGCTAGCATGGCTAGAAAGTTATGATACACTGGGAGAAAATTTCAGTAAAATTGTTTTTTCAAATAGCAATTTAAATATATATATATCTTTTATACAAGCCAGATTAAAAAATATACCTGTTAAGGCAGAGCAGTTGTCAGTAATTTTTTTTAATGAGTTTATTCACTCAGTTAACCAAAAACAGTACACCATCTTAGCCTCATTTCATAATATTTAGTCCAGGAAGGTTATAGAAATGATATGTCAGACATTCATAAGATTAATGCAGAAAAAGTGAATCCTTTTTGAGAAAAACCATATCCTGGTCTTTAGTTTTATTCAGTACAGTTTCCATATCTGAAAAATGTTGGGGGGAAATTCTTAAGGCACTAAGAAAATTTGCCTAATGAAAATGTATATGAGAAAATTTATCTGATTATCAGGTGTGTATGTTGTATTTTAATGTACACATTATTGATCAAAGATCATTTTTGCATTTACCATCCAAAAAGTTGTTATATCCCATGGATAATAAATAGACTAGTTATGTCAGTATTCAGGTATTTCACTTTATACTTTATTTCTCTCAAAACATTTTTTTAATAGAATAATTTTTTTCTTTGGATAATAACCCATTATTAGCCCTCTGAGCAAAAAAATATACGTTTTAGTAGAAAGTCTTTCAAGCTTTGATTTAACTAAATTGCACCTGAATGGGAATTGAAAAATATATTATTTCTCAAGAAATGTGCTAGTATCTAATTTGCTTGCTTTAGAATGTGATATTTGAGACAATCTGAGATAAAACTCAGATTCAAGAGTTTGGAGGGCAATTGAAAGAGAGATGTTACTTGTGTCTGAGAGCTTATAAGAAAGAAGTGACCTCAAATATGGTGTCAGTGACAGAATGAAGAGTAAAGGAATTACAGCCTCCTGTTGTAATCGTTGTTGCTATCATTCCTGGTATTTATAGTCGGAGAGTTTATATTATAAAGGCTTAATCAAGCATTTTAAATATGTCTCATATTCACCCTGGAAAGCAACACTTCAGTAAATTAAGCTTACTAGATAATTAAAATATAGTTCATCTTAACAAAATAAAAATAATTTAATATTTGTCATTAAAATGTATGGCATTTTTAAAAGGAAAAGAAGTGCGTGGATTTTGAGGGCCTTGGGCGGAGAATTTAGAAATGAAATCTGATAATCATGGACGTTCCCAATATAGTGGTGTAAGAGATAGTGTGAAAATTTTTCTCCTAGCATGGGTTCTATGAGGTTATCCTTAAATAACTGGAATAAAATCTGAAAGTCAGGAAAACTTTTACATATTCTGTTTCTGAAAAATAATTCTGGGATTAATTTAAATATCTAGTTTACAATTATGAAAGATTAAGCCACACTGGTTAGAAAATGAATCTTAGTGAGAAAAATGACTCACTGGTTGATGAATATACGAAGTTACCAGGGTCTTTGGTAAGCAAGACAAGGGAAGCCAAAAGCAAAATGTTCATCATTCTACAGAATATTTATATTGCATACATTAGTCCTGTATTCTGAGCATGAATTTGAACTGCAGTGGTATGGGAAGCAGGACTGAAAAGAGATAAAAATAGTTCATAGCATTTGTACAGGAAAAAATTTATTTGATCTAAAATCCTGCCAGAAATTACATTGAGGAAAACGATGGGGTGTGGGTTAAGTTCAGTAGAAATCCTGCTGGTTGCAAATTTGAGAGTCCTGAAATTTATATCCTTTTTGATACTGACTTATTGCCCCTACCACCACTGCCACCACCTCCCAGAACAGCGAAGCAATTGTCTTACTGATGTTTTTGTCACTAAAGAGCATCAGTTGAATTTAGACTGAAATAGGTGACTCCCTTTATCTTCATTAAAAATGTTCTGGAAATTATTCTACCCTTTATAACTTTGCCTAAGTAAGCAGTGCTGCAGTTTTTACCTTTTCAGACTATATATTATAAATTCTAGTTTCTTGTGGTTCTGAAATTACATAAAATGACATTGATAGTAAAATAAAATGTAGAATTAGTTTGCCTTTTCAATCTTACAGAATTATGGCTGCTTTACAATTAACATTTCATATCTGGAAGAAAAAGTATCTTGTCTGAAACCTTTCTAAAACAGCTTTGTGGTATTTAAGGAGGAACAGCGATACATATATCACAAATAGGAAATAATGTATATTTGGTTTTGAAAATTTTTTGTATGGTAGGGGAATGAAGGCATATGAGGGCAATGGTACTCAAAAATACTTGCTATTAATTATCAACTTGATACTCATATATTTCTGTTCTCAAGAGTGATAAATACCATATATTTGCTTGGCCGTGGCGTCTCCATTGCAAACATAGGCTAAGGATACCTTGATTCTGATCCTTCAAGCGTTTTACAGGTAGATGTGTTTAAACTATTATAGAGAATATTTCCTCTAAAATATTTTTGAGAATATTTCTCAATTGATATGTTTAACTAATAAAACATTAATTTTAAGATTTCCTATGAGGAGTTTGATAAAAGTGATAAAATATGTTTAAGTTTGAAGTATATAATTGGGTAAAATTTTTTAATTCATTTCCTTTTCTTCTGTTTAATTTTGTTACTCAGAAACTGTAAACATGTGCTATTAGTTGAATCACTTTATATTTTCATTTAATAATTGATTTTACCTTTCAACAGGAGAAAATTCAGATCCAGTTAACACAATCATTTGAAAAAGAGAAGCCCTCAAAAGATGAAGCAGAAAAAGAAAAAGCCAGTGATAAATTGCCCAGAAAAATGTTATCAAGAGGTGTGCAATTTATTTGTGTCTTTGAAACAAAATTTTACTTTCACTGTCAATAACTCCGTCCTTTACCCCTCAAATAATTATAGATAGCATATCTGTATTTTTAAAATGGTACAGAACCAACTGAGTGGATGATGTACATAGTCATCTGGACAAACTGGCATAACACAGTTCTGCATATCAGTAAGATGCTTCAGCAAAAAAAAGGCAACAGAACCAGAGTTGCTGAGGAAGATAGTGGTCTTCATCTCTTATTGTCTGGTTCGCATTTGGAAATACTAGAATCACTCTAGTTTGTGTGTTGATCCCGTTAAAAATATCATTACTCTTTAATTCCTTATGATGCAAAAAGCTGATGCCAGAATATTCAGTGATAATAAGAATATTCCATGAAGCCCTAATTGTTTATCTTTCATAACTTTTCGAGGGTCTTCACCATCACCTAGCATATAGTGGGTCAATTAAAAAATGTTTCTTAGTTTATAAACCTAGTTATGTTGACTATTACTATAAAGAGCTTAACATTTAGAGAGAACAAATATTTTGAAAGTAAGCCTTTAGTGATAAATATAAAAATCTAAGTAAATAAATTATTCTTTGACAACTAAAATTCCTATCTTCCTCTAAATTACTGCCTCCCCTGATACTCATAACTGAATTAAACTGTCTTAATTTGCTACAAATGTAGTTGTCTAAATCATTGCCCTGTTCCACTAAAGGAGGCATTTTTTAATGTGAGGATTATGGTGAGTAAATAATATGAATTTCAAGAATTCAAAGTAAATTTAACTGGCACATGTGAGAGATCAATTTTTTTTTTCTTAGAATGTGTATGTACATATAACTATGTTAACACATGGCATAGCCTGTTATATGGAACTAGAATAATTGTGGTCTCCTGAGTTCAGCATAACTTCCCTTGACTAACTTGTCATTTTTTTTCATTGTGGGGCATCTCATTTCATTTAAGATATGCATCATGTATAAAAGGGAAAGGGATTTGTTTTCAAACAACTTTATACTGGGTTTTTTTGTTATTGTTTTTTAGATTCCAGTCAAGAATACACTGATTCAACTGGCATAGATCTACATGAATTTTTAGTAAATACATTAAAAAACAATCCCAGGTAAAAATTAAGTTTATACGGTTTACGTTGCTTCTGGAGTACCATAATTTTGCTATCTGTGTTTTCATTACTAAGTTAGAGTATTTAGTGATAAGATTGCAGATGTTTGAAGTACACCAAAAATATTTTTGTTTCTTAGGGCTAAGACATTGTTGGTATACTATATGCACATGTATAAGTATTTTTTTGCATTATGTATGTTGCAGGATGTAAAGTAATTCATGTTTTCTGTAAGAATTTTGGGAAATATAGGCTCACCAAGATATTTAGTCCCCCTTAAAGGTACTTTAGTTGGTACTTTAAACTAATTATGAAAACTTCTCTTTTGCCAGGGTGCTAAGATGAGTAGTTTTTAACTTTTTGGCAGATCTTCCATTTCTTTGAGGCATTATCCCCACACTTTATGGGGTAAAAGACTCCCAGGTTAAGAACCCCTCCTTTAGATATTAAATTCCCACCAGTGATAGATATTAAACATGATTTGAAATAAAAGTAGAACCATTTCATTAGGCATGTATATATAGAAGATAGCATGAACAATTCTCTTGAGCATCACTGAGACTCATGCCATATCCATTCTTGCTTCAAGATTACCTTTATTTTCATTCCGTATGTGTTGTATTTTATACCATCTTGATTTTCTATTTTGCATTTAGCATGAGCTCTGAACAGAGAACCACCAAAACGAAATGTTGTTTTTTTGTAATAGGGGCTAAAATAATTACAGGTATGTAATGAGGGAAAAGATAGACAATGCTACATGACTTTTTTTTTTTTTCCCAGTTCAAGTTTATTCTTCAGTGGTTTCAACAGGTGCCAAATCATTATTCCGTTAAACGGGCATTTATTGATCATCAACCTTGTGCCAAACATTGTACTAAACATTGTAGATATAAAGATGAACAAGACATAGTCTTCACCATCAGAGTACTAGAAAAAGAAACATGATATATAATTAAAGTAGAATAAATGTTATAAAAGGAGGTTTTCAAGGTGCTACAGAAACAGAGAGGAGACCCCAACCTCTATTTGGGAGAATATGGGAAGGCTTTACTGAGAAATTAATGCCTGTGCTGAGTCTTGATCTCCAAGGGCTTTAAATGGGAGCTGTCTATACATACAAGCATGGGGAAAAGCACTGCAGATGGAAGAGATTACCAAGACACAGAAGTGTAAGAGAGGCAGTGTTATATTCAAGAAGACATGGTTGTACACTTTGGCTTAAGATGTTGGTGAGGTGGGAAGGGTGTATCATATCTAATTGTTCTCAGCTTAGGATAGTACCGCTATCCTTGGGTTTTGAGGAAATGTGCAAGGGTGTTTTTGTTTGTCTCCATGGGTGTAGAGTACTATTGGGAAGCCAGAGATGTCAAAAAAAAAAAAAACCCTGCAAAACAGTAATGGACACAGTGAAAAATTATATTACCTGAAATATCAATAGTGCACCAATTGAGAAATACTATGTTAAGTTGAGGAGTAATTCCAGGATTTTAAATAGTGTAATGGTGTCATCAGATAATGCATTTTAGGAAAATTACTTTGGCAGTGAGAAGCCAGGACTGAGAGTAAGAAGGCTGGTTAGGCAACAATAGGGAATAATAGAGAGGAAAGGCTATGTATGAAAGATATTTAAGAGGTAGAAGTATAGTTTGAGGTACCTGAAGTACGGCCAAGAGGTAAGGCCTGTCAGCAGTTAAAAACTCTAGTTTTCAAGCGAATGAACCAGGCTGGAGTCAGATTCAGGAATCATCAATAGACTTGAAGCTTGCTATAGATGGGATTGTCCAGAGAAATGAGTTAAATGACAAAAATATACGGAAAGACAGTGTTTAAAAGGTAGATGAGAAGAAAGAGACTTCTGCTGAAGATAGCAGAAGAAACACATGAGCGTTTGTCCCAGAGGTTAACCGATGGGGCACAGTTTCAGGGAAGATATATGTGTATACAAAGCAGTAAGTTGAGAATTTAAGAAGTCATGGACAGCTGCTTTAACAAGTCGTTTCGTTTGGGTTAGAATGGTGGAAACCAGAATGCAGTAGGTTAAGGACAAAGTGGAACATAGGAAATACATAGTATGGGTAAAACAAGGTAGAATCCTAAACAGACAGAACTTTTCCTTCCTCTTATCCTGCAGAAGAGGCATAGTAAGGAGAAAGATTTAGAAATCCATTTTTATGTATTCCAAATTATTTTTCTTTTTTGCAGGTCTCTGTTTTCCTCTATAAGTGCAAAACAAATTTTAGTTTATCTGCATATGCATTTGTTAAGTGTACTTTTTAATTGTTTTTAATATATTCACAAATTCATGCAGCTGCCGTCCAGTCAATTTCTTTCTCAGAAAGAAAACCCCGTACCCTTTAGAAATTATCACCTTTAACTCCATCCTAACCCTTCCTACCTAACCCTAAGCATCCACTATTCTACTTTCTGGCCATGTAGATTTGTCTATTCTATAAAGTATTATTAATTTTTAACTTAAGATTGTTAACAAAATACAATTTTTTTGTTTACAGAGTGGAAAATTTGAAAGTTTAGACTATGCTACAGTGGATAAAAGGCAGGAGGTATAAATCTCAGGACCTTAGGAAAGTTGTCAGCCTTATTTTTTTTTAAAGTTTTATAAAGGCAGAGTGTTCAATTTAAGTAAAACATGGTCCAGATTTTAATGGAAAATCCTCTGTAATCCATAGATCTGCATGTAGCAGAAAGCCCTTGTATCAATGCCAATGAAATTTTGAGATTGTTTTTTCCATGAAGACAAAAATTCCTTTTTAGTGACAGTACATTCAACATTTCATTTATATAATAACTGCTGTTTAGCGCAAACATAGAAACCAATTTAAATGCACTTCTACTTATTTGTATACTCTGGATCTACTACAACCTAGCCATAAGCCCTTTGAACCTTTTCTAAGAGAAAAAAATAATAAATACTTTTGTAGTTGTGGCAAATTAATTGAGGAACTTTGCACCTTCCCCTAATATAGTCTGGTATCGGACTCAGAAACTAAACCTTGCTTCATCTTACCTTCTTACCATTATTTTCCATTCACCTTTTTCTTTTTTTATATAATTTTATCGAGGCATATTCATACATCATACAATCCATCCAGAGTACACATTCAGTGGTTCACAGGATCATCACATAGTTGTGCGTTCAACACCATGATCATTTTTAGAACATTTTGTATTACTCAGAAAACAAAATAAAAAGAAAAAAGAAAACCCCAAACATCCATATCCCCTATGCCTCCCTTTTATTGGCCAGTCTACCCAATTTTAAGACATACAGTAGAGCTGGTTAACTAAGACAATACAGTATATATATATACTGTATTGACAGATACAAAACAGAACAGAAAACATCCAGAAGTAGATCCATACAAACATAGGCAATTATTTTTTTTTTCCAATATAGTTATACAATCATTATCAAAGATCAGGGCTACTGGATTATAGTTCTGCAACTTCAGTTATTTCCTTCTGGCTATTCTAAAACACTAGATACTAAAAAGAAATCTATATAATGAGTCAGTAGTCATAGCCATTTGTTAAATCCTAATTTCTCAGTTAACCTCCTCACTCTCATTTGATCTTTCTCTCAATCTTCAGGGATATCTGAGCATGACCATTTTATCATCTTCATGCTGAAAAGGGGTGTTGACCTACCCTTATAGAGTAGAGAAATGAAACGGGTTCATGTTCTTGGAGAGACTTGTACCTCTGGCTTTCAGGACTTATCTGGCCTAGGATCAATCTGGAGGCCTTAAGATTCTGAAAAAGTAAGCTTACTAAGAAGACCTTTTATAGAGACTTAGAAAGATCCCAGGGCATTCCCTAGGTTTTCAGGAATACTGTTACTGGGGCATGGTATACTTTGGTAGTTTCGGATATCAGGTAAAAGTTTGCATAAGAGTAACCTCCAGGATGAATCAACTCTTTTTGAAATCTCTTAGCTATTGAAAATTTTTCTTCTATTTCTTTTCCCCTTTTAGTCAAGAAGCCATTCTCAATCCCATGATTCAGGGCCGGGCTCATCCCTGAGAGTCATGTCACACATGACTTACACCCCTGCAAGTCATGTCCCGCATAGAGGGTAAGATGGTGAGTTTATTTGTAGAATGGGCTTAAAAGAGAGAGGCCAAAATAACAAATATTAAAAAAAAAAAAAAAAAAAAAGACCACATCTGAGCAACAAAAGAAGCTCTCTGGGGGGTGACTCATAGGCATAATTACATGTAGGCCTAGCTTCACCCCTGTAGAAATGAATTTCATAAAAGCAAGCCTGAAGATCAAGGGCTTGGCCTCTTAAATTGGTGGTCCCTTAATGCCTGTGAGAATATCAGGAATTCCCCAGGTAGGGAACTTTAATAGTTCCCCCTTTTTTTTTTTCCTCGATCCCTCAAAGTGACTTTGCAAATATGTCTTTATTTTCTGCCCAAAATACTCAGGAATGTATCTGGGTATTACATTAACCTGTACAGAATAATAGGATCTCATTCATTGTTCTAGGTTCCATGTAATTAGGTTGTTTACCTAAAGTGACCAGACAGATTAAATTAGATAGTGTGCTACAGAAAATTTAAATTTTGGGCCAAATATCTCTTCCTTTATCTTACACAGAAGTTGAAGTTTTAAAATACAAACAGTATTAACCTTGACCCTATATTCTGGTTTACCTTAGTCCTAACCAGGTCCATTTCATTTTTATTTTTAATTGGAGTCTGATCTCTTTTTCAGCTTCTTTAAACAGTTGCTATATGGAGTAATG
>PVIY010037090.1:0-24926 GCA_004026745.1 Myrmecophaga tridactyla
GATTAGATTTAGCATCACTAATTGCAGAAGACACTCCCTCCTGGCTGACTACAAATGGATTCAGCTGTGGATGCAGCTGATGTGCTCATGACCTAATCCTGTGAAATGTCCTCATTGCAACAGACAGGCCAACGCTTGCCCAATCAGATAAACAGGTACCACAACTTGGCCAAGTTGACACGTGTCCCCAACCATGACAGCCTTGTTTCTTGTCATCAGTGTTTTTAAGTTTTCAGCATACAATACTGTCCATGTTTTACTAAATTTATATCTAAATATTTCATTTTGGGGAAAGATGTTGTAAATTGTATGATTTTAAAATTTCATTTTCTGATTTTTCATTACTCGTATGTAGGAACATGATTGATTTTTCTGTGTTGACCTTGCATCCTGCAACCTTGATGAACTCACTTACTGATTTCGGGACTTACCTTTTTTTCTTTAAATTCCTTGGATTTTCCCTTAGACAATCACATTATCTGCAAATATGTGCAGTTTTATCTTTCTCTCCAATTTCTATGACTTTTATTTATTTTTCTTTTGCTATTTCATTGTCTAGGACTTCCATTGTGAGGTTGAATAGGGAGTGGTGAGAGAGGACATCTTTGTCTTGTTCCCAGTTTTATGGTGAAACATCTAGTATTCACCACTAAGTGTGATGTTAGCTGTAGGTATTTTTTTATAGATGACTTATATCAGGTTGAGGAGGTTTCCATCAATCTCTAGTTTGATGGAAGATTTTTTATCATAAATCGATATTAAACTTGTACTGCTGGGTTAGGCTTATTAAAGTGATATTTAAGATGAGATCTGAAGGAAGTAAATGAGTCAGCCATACATATAAATGGGGCAGCAGATTTCCAGGAAGATAGCGTAGTACGTGTAAAGGCCCTGTGGCAGGTTCCAACTTGGCATTCTGGGGAAGGGCCAGGATATAAGTATGGCTTATATAGAGTTGCGTGGATAAGGAATGCAGAAAAGTAAGAGATGGGATTAAAAAGACAGCCTGTAGAAAGATCATTTAAGGCTCTAGATGCGTTGTAAAAACTTGTGCTACTACTTTAGTGAGTTGGTGAGCAATTTGGATTTATCGAACATGTTTCAGAAAGTTCACTTTGACTGCTACATGGCAAACAGGCTAAAGAACAGAGAACAGACAGGAAGCTATTGACTATTGATTATTTCAATCAGTAATCTAGTATAAAAGTGGCTTAAAGTAGGGAAATAGTAAGGGAGGTGGTGAGGAATAGGTTCTGGATATATTTTGAAGGCAGAGAAAACAAGATTTGCTTGTGGATTAGATGTGGGCTGTGAGAATTTTGCGCCACCAGAATTTTAGAGTCAACTGACAATCAGAAGATTAGAGTTGTTAATTACTTGCAAGAGGATCATTATGAGATGAGCAAGTTTGCATTGTCATTACAGGCTAGACACTGCTTTAAGAACGTACAAGGGTTAGCTTAGTTAATTGTTACTAGAAGTCTATGAAGTAGGTATTAAAAATCTCCTGTCTTTTATTGTAAAAAGAAATGAACACAGAAAGTTTAAGAAACTTTTTAAGGACACATAGCAAGAAGCAAAACCAAGATGTGAACTCAAGTATTTGGGCTCCAGAATCTGTGCCCCTCATAACGAACTAGAACCATCCCCTTAATGTTTTCAGAATCTCATATTTTTTGTAGATATGTCTCCTTATTTGTTATAATTGTTATTTAATTTTGTCTTTTCTTCTTTCATCCTTGATTAGACTTCTTAAAGCTTTTTCTATTTTGTTGATCTTTTCAAAGAATCCAATTTTGGTTTTATTGAGCAGTTGCTCTGTTTTTGTTTTCTACTTCGTTAATTTCTGCTTTTATCTTGATTAATTCCTTTCCTCCTCTGTCTTTGGAATTGCTTTTATTTCTGTCAACAATATAAACTGAAGAATGAAGATGAATGAGACATGAAAGGTTTATAAAAAAAGGAGTATATTTTTAGTCTAGGGGAAAGATTACAAATTTAAGCATTTGCGAGTACTTTTTAGAAAATTAAGTTTGTGAAAAGTTAAGTGATGTTACAATTTAAACACATGGTATATTAAATTTGACTAAAAATGGTTGTAGAAAAGCTGGTCACTCAAAATGGAGGGAAGTAAAAAGCTTTATAGCAGAAGAAGATTAAAGTAGAACATAGTAAAATTACTTATAATGGAACATTAGCATGAATTCATGCCCTTTTAGAAGACAATAATTTTTTCTGTCTTGGTCATAAAAGAGCTCTAGGAGCAGTATCTTTCCGTAGGTGGTATCTCTCATGTGAATCGATCATATTTACATGCTGGCACCCAGAATCGTACTTTAATACGTGTACTCCACCAAAAGTAACCAAGGCTCTTTAGGAAGTAACTGATTCCATGCTTTGGCACAGAAAATATCAGAGTGGGCCTGGAAACTCAAGGTTATATGGCACAGAGCTTAAATGACAAAGAAGATGTCTTAAGCTTTCCATGAAACTTGTCTCTGGCCTATTTATGACAATTGGAACCTCAAAAAGAAGGGAATAATTGTGGTTAATTGATACAAGTAAGTCTGCAGGAAGTCATGTGAACTTTAGGATGCTCAGGAGCATAAAATATATGAGCTATGTCATGTACAACTTTCCAATAAAGTTTACAGAAATGGCTGTTTTTGTGAAAAACAAAAACTATGTGAATAACACATTCAAAATATATTGAGTCATGGATGTGAGAATCTATTTATCACGTTCCAGGTCTTAGTACAATAGGTTACCTAAAAGTCACACAATGTATTAGAGCTCAGGGCTTAAGCATTTTCATTTTGGGTCTTGAAAACCAGAGCATTCAGAAAGTCTCAAAAGGTTGGCAACTGAGAATGTAGATGGTCTCAAAGACCTTCAAAATGGCAATGGGGAAATCTTGAGTGTTGGGAAAGGCCAATTAAAACTCAAAAGTCTCCAGTTTCCTAGATGAATCCTTAGCTTATTTGTTTTCAGTCTTTATTGTTTATTATTTAAAATTCATTTGAGGCTACACATCCCCCTCTTGAGTACTGCTTTGGCCACCCAACCCCCAAATTCCCATTGAGATGGATGTGCTATGGTCATTTACTTCAGAGTTGTTTGTAATACCAGTTTTGATTCTTTAAGTTCCTTGAAGTGGCCATGCCCTCTCACCAACTGGTTTTTGCATCTACTATTCTCTCTTTCTGGAATATTTTCACTGAAAGTCTGCCCCCCTCTTCGTCTACCTAACTCCTATTTAATTATTCATTTTTTGACTCAAGAAGGACTTCCTTTCAGTGGTCTTCCCATCCCAGAGCAGAAAAAAGGCAAAATTAAAACCAAAAACAAACAAAAGTGAAGACTATTAAGCAACTGGAAGTTAATTTCAAAATAACTCTAATTCATGATCTTTACATAACAACTGATATATTGAACAAATATGACTTATGATATATTGAAATGCAGCTTTATTTTTGCCCCCTACCAGTTCTTTAAATTTTATTCAGGGCATATTTCTTCTCCCCTCTCCCTTCCCCCGGGGATGAAAACTCTGGCACTCATGGACTTCTGCTTACTTTAGAAAATAGAAATTATCATTATAAGGACCCAATTTAGTATATTTTCAGAAAGTAGATTGTACAATTCTATATAAGAATAATAACTTCAAACTTAATTTATTGCTAAATTTTCTTCCCTTGCGCCTACTCCAGGCTAAGCCTGAAATGGGGAATGGGGCTTCCTTGGTGTTTTAGTTGCAAGGTGTCAGAATGCAACATACGAGAAACAGAATGACTTTTTAAAATTTTTTTTTATTTTTTAACATGGACAGGCACCGGGAATCGAACCCGGGTCCTCGGGCATGGCAGGCAAGCATTCTTACCTGCTGAGCCACCGTGGCCCGCCCCAGAATGACTTTTAAAAAGGGAAATTTATTAAGTTGTAAGTTTCCAATTTTAAGCCTGTGAAAATGTCCAAATTAAGGCAAGCTTATGTCTAATCTAAGGTGTCCAGGGAAAGATACCTTGGTTCAAGAAGGTCAATGATGTTCAGGGTTTCTCTCTCAACTGTAAAGGCACACAGCAAACATGGCGACATATGCTAGCTTTCTCTCCAGGCTTCTTGTTTCATGAAGCTGCTCAGGGGTGTTTTCCTTCTTCATCTCTAAAGGTCTCTGGCTCCTGGGCTCTAAAGCTTTTTCCAAAATGGTTCCCTCTTAAAGGGCTCCAGTAAGCAGCCCCACCTTGAATAGGTAGAGACACATCTCCATGGAAAGCATCTAATCAAACGTTACCACCTATAATTGAGTGGGTCACATCTCCATGGGAACAATCAAAAAGCTCCTACCCAGCAATACTGAATGAAGATTAAAGGACATGGCTTTTCTGGGATCCACAACAGATTCAAACTGGCACACTTGGCTTCTTTTCTTCCTCATTGATTCAGTTTGCTTCCCTTACTAGACTAGTGTCTTCAGCACCTGTGGAGATAGTGAAGGGTACAGATACTGTGGTAAAGTCATTTTGTGCACTTCTTACCTGGCAGTTGGTCACAGATGTCTCATTCTTTTGTGGGGAGCTTTCCTGAGCTCTTCAGGGTTCTCTGCTGAGTTGCTTGTTCCTGAATTCTTTTGTCTTGGAAGAACACATCTCTGTCCCAGGTGGTTGTGTGAAACCCTTTTCTTATGATCCAAGTATCCAGAAGTGCAACTTTAGCTTGTTTCTGCTAAGGTCCCCTTGCAAACAGCCATGCATTTCTTCTTTTGACAAATTCTGGTAGATCCTGTATGGCTGCACTCATCTGTTCGGCCTCCAAAGCTAATGGTCAGTCCATCTTTTGCCTTCTAGATGCCCAGGTGGGAATCAGGCTTCAGTCCACAGCTTGCTGTAACTTTCTTGTGTATGAGTCAAACACTTGACCTTCATTTCTGTCAACTGCAAATAACATACTTCCAAGCTTTCTGAGTACTCTCTTGAAGCCCCCTCTCTAGGCTTGGGATTGGCAGGTGGACACCTATGTACCCCTCCCCTTGCAGACCACAGCTTAGCAATAACCATGATCAAAGAAGCTGTTCCATCATTTTCTTTCCTTTTTTCCATTATATCGATATTAACCTTTTGAGATTCTTGAAGTGGATGAGAAGATTATTCCAGGGTCTCAAAATAGGTTCTCTACTACATCCTCTGAAAGTCTGCAGATGGTAATATATTAGTTAGGGTAGGCCAATGGTACAACAAACAGATCCAAATATTAGTGGCTCAACACAATAGAAGCCTGCTCCTTGCCCACCTAATGAGTTGTTGAATCTTTCCACGTTAGAGGATGGGGTGTGAATGGTGGTATAACTCTGCTTCACATAGTCATTCCAGGACCCAGGCTGACAGCAACTGACATCCTCAACACGTGGCTCCCATGATCAGCTTGTGAGCTGCTGTCCCAAATAGCTGGAAGAAGGACAGAGCAAGGAGTGTTTGTGTGAGGTTTTCGACGACAAAGTCGGCAAGTGTACACCTCACTGCTTACCCTATGTTGCTTGCTACGACTCAGACACAGTCACACTAACTACACAGGGGAATAGGAAATGTGGTCTAACTGTGTGCCTTCAAAGAAAAGGGCATCGATTTTGGGTGAACAGTGTGCAGTCTCTGCCATAGGTAACTTTGCACTTTATGTTGGAATTTTACTTTTTTACAAAAAATGTGGGTGAGTCTACAAAACTACAGTTTTGATATGTTATAGTTACACTTCTTAGATTTCAGTCATATAAGCAACCACAGTCCTCCTTGAAATCCCAATTTCCTTTCCCAAATGACTGATTCACATACCATAGCAGCTCCTTTTCTGTCTCCTCAAAACTCTCCTCAATCTCAGTAGCCTCAGGCTGATGTCCGCTGTCCTTCCCACTTTCCTCTGGAATAGTGGAGGGGCTGGTGGCTCAGTGACAGAATCGTCTATGGATGGTTAGGAAGAAACAGAGAAAGAAGCTAGAATCTTCTTCAGTGGTTTGGTGTAAAAGAGAAGGCTAAAAACAATACTCACATGCTAACAACTTTTACAATATCACACTGGAATTATATCTCCCAGAGACTACCCCTGTTAACTTTTTGGTGTATAGCCTGACTTTTTAATGAAATACCTATTCATCTATCCTATCTATCTATCTGTCTGTCTATCCATCCATCTATCTATCTGTCTATCTATCTATCTATCTATCTATCTGGATGCTACTAGATATTGTGTTTCATAATACACTTTTTCACTAAACAACGTATCCTAAACCTCCTTCCATGCAATTAAATATTATTCGAAAATATGATCTTAAATGGTTCTCTTTCTTAAATTATATGAATGTAAATATAATTGTCTCCTTTTTCTTAGTCACTTTTAGTGTCATTATTAACAACTCAGGGGTAAGCATTCTTTTACATTCATTCACCCATTCATTCATTCTTTTAAGAAAGAATGAATAAAATTTAAATAAAAACTTATTGACTATTTTGGGTGCAGCATTGTTCTAACTAGCCTGCGCACAGAGCTTTATGATTTCTTTAGCATTAAATTCTAGAAGCAGAATTGCTTCTTACAATATTTTAATATTTTAAAAAAGAGTTTTATTACACATTTTATTATACGGTAATTGCATTTAAAAATGTGTAACGATTTATACTTAGCTTGCTAGATGTGAATGTGAATATCTGTTACACTTTTGTCAACACTTGGTATTCTCTTTCTTTTTAATCATTGTCAATTTGATTTGCTAAAAATCATGTATCTTTGTGGTTTTGCAATGCATTTTTGATTACTAATGAGATTGAGAGTTATTTGTGTTGTGTGTGATATGTCTCTTCTTACTTTTGCCTTCTTTCCATTGGAGTACTTTATTTTTTAATCTATTTTTTCTCTCATTTCTGGCTTCTGTAGGTTTCTGATTTCCACTGACTCCTAAATATGTTCAGAATTTCCTCTCTTTATAAGGCCTCCGGTCATAGGGAATAAGTCCCACCCTGATTCGGTTTGGCCTCACTTTCACAGGATCTTCCAAGAACCTATTCACAAATGAGCTCACCCCCGATTCACCTTAACATATTTAAAGACCCTATTTACGAATGGGCTTACACCCACAGGGGCCTGTATCAAGACTTGCACATGTCTTTGTGGGGTACACGAGTCAGTCCCCAACAGAATATGATATACTTGCTGCTGCCACAGTGTTTTCATATTTGGTGGTCATAATTTAAGATTGTAACCTGTTCTGGTTTGCAAACTGCCAGGACGCCATATACCAGAAACAGAACAGCTTCTAAAAACAGGAATGTATTAAGTTGCAACTTTGCTGTTGTAAGCCTATGAAAATGTCCAAATTAAGGCACCAACAAGAAGCTCTCTTCACTCAAGAAAGGCTGATGAATTTCAGGGTTTCTCTGTCAGCTGGAAGGGCACATGGTGACGTCTGCTAGTTTTCTCTCCTGGCTTCTTGTTTCATGAAGCTCCCCTGGGGGCATTTTCCTTTTTTATCTCCAAAGGTCTCTGTCTGTGTGGGCTCTCATGACTCTAAGGCTTTTTCTAAAAGGCTTTCCCCCGTGAAGGGCTCCAGTAAGCAACCCCACCTTGAATGGGTGGAGACACATCTCCATGGAAACCATCTAATCAAAAGTTACCACTCACAATTGTGTGGGTCACATCTCCATGGTACAATCAAAAAGCCCCCACCCAGCTATATTGAATGAACATTAGAGGACATGGCTTTTCTGGGGTCCACGACAGATTCGAACTGCACACAACTGGAGACCTTTGGAGATGAAGCCAGGTGGTTAAACCTGGGGAGAAGAGGACAGGCGTGCTTCATGGGGGGTGGGGGAGAAGGATGCACAGGGGGCGTCATTCTATTTCTTAAACTTTAAACTGGATGGTGACTACATTATGTTTTTAAATCTTTTTTTTTTTAGTACCTTAAGTTTAAAATGAAATATGAAAAAGTTGGTTGTTCATACCACAGCGTCTCCCACCAGTTTTTTGTTTGTTTGTTTGTTTTTTATAGCTAGGCTGTTCTCATTCCAAAGATAGAATATCCTCTCAAATCTTACGGATGACAGAAAAATCATTTTTTAAAATCCGTTTTGAGGCATAAATCAATTTCACAGAAGGAGTGGCCTTTGCAAGGAGCCATTCTAGACTACTGAATGTTTTCTGGACACTCATTTTTACTTGGGAGGATGCATGTTGGACTGTGGTTGGCAGCCACTCCTGTTCCAAGGGTCTCCTTCTAGGAAAATGGGTAATGTAAAGTTTGCATTTTGCCAGCCTGGGCCTCTAATTGCTTGAGATTTAGGCAGAAAGCTTTTGTACTAGCAAAGGAGGCTGTGAAGCCGAGGATGTCATGGCGGTGCTGAAAGTTCCTTTTGGTGTGACAGCCCAGTGCTAGCCAGGGGCGTGAACCTCTTCTTTAACTGACATGACTCCCTCGTGACAGCCCCTGTGGCCACGTGGCTGCTTGGATTAGCCAAATCGGGGCTGTGGCTGCTGAGCCAAGGTCAGTCTTTTTTGGGGGAGTGGGGGCAGGTGCATGGTCCAGGAATCCAACCCATGTCCCCTGAACCATCCATGCACCCTAAGGGCAGCTTTCTGTGGGCCAGGGCTGGCTCATTTCTTATAAGGTGGAGGTTTCCCCTCTTCTTAAAGGTCCGGATGAGACCCTCACCTGCCACTGTGAAGCTCACATGTGAAGGCCTCCTAGTTCCCTGGGCTGCAGGAAGTGAGAAGGGCACCCCTCCGAGAGAGCAGGACTTTGCAGTGACATACGCTTTCTTTCAGGGTGTGGCAGAACTGCCCAGAGTCAGTGGGGTCACTACATCTGGGGACACACGGGGGTGTCCTTCCCAAGTAAAGACTGCCGGGGGCACCTCGGCTAGAGTTTTGTGTCCCACTGGACCCATAGAGTTTGCTTTCACTTTCCATCTCTGCTGCAATGAGCTTGAAGATATTTGGGGATTATTCTAGGCCAGGGCCTCAAATTTAAGAAGGCATCAGAATCCCCTGGAGGACTTGTTAAAACACAGACTGGTGGGTCTCCTTCTCCAGACTTTCTGATTCAGCAGTTCTGGAGTGGGGCCTGGGAGTTTGCATCTCTTACAAGTTCCTGGGTGCTGCCGATGCTAGGGGTGCCGGGACCCCACTTTGGGAACCACTGCTGTAAGGATTCAGTTGATTTATTTTCCAAGTGCTACCTATCACACCGTACGGGGTAGCCACCAAGCTCCATGTTCTTCCAGGGGATGTAACCGTGCTCAGTCTCTGCTGTCCTCAACGACCAGGTGCTGACTCATCTGTGAGCTGGCCACTGACCTTTGACTTGTGTGACCCCACTCAGAAAGGTGAGCTAGGCCAATCCCTGGGGAATTTGCATGAGGTGGGGAGGTGGGGTGGTTGTTGACCTGGAGAAGTTGGGGCTGCAGTGTTCATCATGGGCCTGGATTGGGCTGAAGAAGCCCCTGGCCAAGGGGAAGCAGAGTGGACTTTCACCTAGGAGTGCAGACCCAAGGACTCCCCTCTTTTGTTAGGACTTACTTCCCCCATCCTTGCCCCTTCCTCTCTGCCCCCTGAGCCCATCCCTGCTGCCAGAAAGAATTGGCCCCCAGGCTTGAATTTCAGCGAAGTCGTGGAGAGAAAATGCACCATGAAATTATATGGCTCCTGCAAAAGGGGTTGCCATCTGCTTTTTCTTTAGGCCTTTTTCCCCTACACAGTGTGTTAAACCAATACTGTCTGGGGCTGTCTGTCCTTCCTTTTAATATTGTGTACATTTTTTTTTTTTAAGTAAGAAAGAAAGACAGTTAAACAAAATAGAAGGCAAGATTTTAGGCACTGGCAATTTCCCAAAGAAATGTGTGGGTTCTCTACCATTTCTTAAATATAGTATTGATACTACTAATGTGTTTTTTTCCCCTAATTTGCACCCCCATCCTGTTTTGGATGGAAATGAATTACCTTTACTTATGTAGCTGGGGGTTTCTCTGTATGTAGAAAGATTGACATACAATAATTTATTGCAAAAAATATGCAATGTTAAAGAAGCTTTTTCTCATCTTCTTCTATATTTTTGAGCTTTGGAAAAAAAATATGATTTCCTCTTTCCTTGGTGCCTAAGACAAAAGCCTCAATTTAATAACAGACAAGATAATAACCAAAGCCAAACAAATAAAAATGTCCCCTTCTAAAAATGAAATTTGATTGAAGCCGTATAGATGTAGTTTGGATTCTAAGGGAGCCTGGCAGTGATCAAACATGACAAAAGGTGAGGAGATGCTTCAACTCCATTTTTGAAAATGAACATTTAAGACACACTTTGGAGAGTGCCATGTGATCTTTGAATAAATGGAAGTCTGTGTTGCAGTACATATTTTCATTCCTGTCCTTTTTATTGTTTCCGGACACTGGAGCTGTCCCGTGTGCAGCTTGTCCTGTTTGCCCAAGGGGACCTGGATACGCTGAAATGTGAGACTGTCTATAAGCGGAGACCTGATATTTCTCAAATTATCGGCTCTGAGCTTTGACCTGGCAGGGGTTTCTCTTTTCGTTCCATGGGATCATCACCGTATTCCCCCATTCCAAGAATCAGAGAAACTGTACTGATTTTTTTTTTTTCTGTTTCTAGAAGTCAGTCAGTTTCATAGGGGAAAAGTGTCCTTTAATTTCTCAGTTTGCTTCTACTTCTTTCAAACTATTTATTGATATTCATCCTTCTCCACTTTGAGCAATTGAGATGAAGTTTATCAGTGACTATGTGGGTCCCTGTTCAAAATGTTCAGAAGAGTGGAGAACAGGAGAGGTAGGTTGGCTGTAGTTTTCTTCTGCCAGAATGGAAGCCTCGGGGAGTGGCTTCTGCTGTCATCAGTCAGCAGGGCCCCACTTATCTAAATAGCCCAGGCTTCCCAAGGAGTAGGTTCCCCCAACACTCTTATTCACTTCTCCTTTAAGGCTGAGTTTGAGCTGGGAGTTTGTACTGGGAAGACTATCTAGAACTGGATGCACTGAGGACAGTCCCAGGCTAGTCCTTGAAGAGATAACTGGGCCAGCTCTTTCCTCCTTTCTCCTGCCTCAGAAGTCCCAAGTGAGAATCTGTTTCTGAACATCACCTGGCTGCCTGGAGGGTTTTTCTTTCACATAAGGCAAATTGTGGATTTGTAAGCCCTTTTTGCAATCTGGTCACCAACGTTCTCTCTCTCGAAGAATCTCCTTAAAGATTCAAACATGTGGATAACCATTTTCTCTGATTTGGAGGTGATACTGCTTCTCCTTTGGTGGTTTCAACAGACCTTTAGAAAAGATGAAGGAAAGTTAAAATGTGGGTGTAGGTGGCTCCTTTGAAAAGGAAGTCTCTAATCTGAGAGGATTTCTCATCAATAGTTCCTCATCAGTCCAGGCTTGTGTCTAGAGACTGACTTTTAAAAAATGAACAGTCACTATCTTTCTCTGTATCCCATCAATTTTGTGTTTTCTTCAAATGAATGGAAACAGAATCCTGTTTTTGTTGTATTTTAAATATTCCCTTTAGATCACCTACTATATGCTTCCTCCATAGGAGAGGCTGCTGCCCCCTCCCTCACATTCTGGCAGCATTGACTGACAGCTGCTGAGCGCAATGCTTGCACAAACCCCTCTTAGCTCAGATCGCCACTTCCGTCCAGTCCCTTAGACTCTTTCTTGGCACCTTATGATGTAGGTCTTCAGACAACTGGTCTTCTAGAATCCCATTATAACCCACATAGTCCAGGGGAAACTGATTAACACATTGAGCCAACAAGTATGTATTGACTACCTACCATGCCCGAGATACAATTTTAGGCCTGGAATTGCTTAGGAAACTTTAAAAAATACTGATGCCTGGGTCCTACCCCTTGGGATGTAATCGGCTTAGGGTGTGGCCTGGCTAGTGGGGTCTTTCAAAACTCCCAGGATGATTTCAATGTGCAGCAGAGTTTGAGAATGATTTTTCTTACATTGGGGTTATAGCAGCAAAGAAAATAGAAAAAAACATCTGCTTGCATGGTTTCCATTCAGTGATGGGGATAGAGGACCCACAAGTAAGCATTGACCCTGTGAGGTGGTGCTGAGTTCAATGAAGACAAGCAGAGCAGGTGAGGAGGTGAACAAGGACACAGTGCTTTTGTAGAACGGGTGATGGGGGAGAACTCTCTGAGGAGCTCACCCATGAGAGGAGTGCTGTAGGAAGCGAGGTCTGAGCCAGGGTACTTGGGAAGGCAGTGTGCTTGGGTTGCACAGAAAGCCTTAAGGTATGGTTTGATGAATTATGGACCCCAATAAACACACATTCTTAATCTTCATCCTTATCTCTGTGAGTGTGAACCCATTATAAATAGGACATTAATGTGTGACCAACTGAAAGAGGGTGGGTCTTAATTCCATATTGCTGAATGCCTTATAAAGAGAAGAAACTGGAGGCAGAAGTAAGAGAAGGTCACACAGATGCTGGAAGTCAGCAGTAACTGCAAGTGCAGGCGCAAGGAGAGAGAGAGAGAGAGAGGGAGAGAGAGAGAGAAAGGAGAAGGAGGAGGAAGAGGAGAGAGATGATGTAATGGGAGGCAGAGATGCAAACCAAGGAACTCCAAAAATTGCAGCAAGCCAATGCCAGAATGCTGCAGGTTGTGGGGAGAAAGCATCACCTTGCTAATGCCTTGATTTTAGACATCTAGCCTCAAAACTGTGAGCCAGTAAATTCCTGTTGTTATGACAATCTGTTGCGTGTAATTTGTTGCAGCAGCCTGGCAGACTAAGACATGAGGAACCCATGTTTCTGCACGGTAGGGGTTTCAAGCAGAAAGGAAAACTTCCCACCCAAAGGGATGATAAACTCTCCCTTTAACTGACGGACACACAACACACATTGCAGAGGACACGCAGCTGCCGCGGAGCCCAGGCCGGCAAAGGGAGTCCACTTGCTGTGGGGTCACAGCACACGGGGACAGGTCAGGGCCTCACAGAAATCAGCTTGCAAGGAGCTCCACTTAGAAACTGTACATATAGCAGGTATTGAAAGCACAAAAGGAAAACAGAATACTTTATCCCACATTTCTAGGGGTTTGGAAAAGGAAGAGGCTCAATCTACCATCTGGACTCCAGGTCGGCTAAAACTTAAGGGTCAGGGAGCAAGAAGCAGGCAGCCTGTGCAGCTGGTGCAAAAAGGGACATTCAATAAGAAAAAGGACCAGATTTTAGTTTCTTAGACACACTGGCAAAAGTTTAGCATTAAGAAGAAATAAGAGATAAAAGTAAACACTCAGGTATAAACACATACACATATGCACCTATAAGTATATACATTTTAATAAACTTTATTTTTAGGGCACTTTTAGATTTTCAGAAAAACAGGAAATTCCCATGTATCTCACACCCAGTTTCTTCTATTATTAACATCTTACTTTACTACAATACATTTGTTGTTGCATTAATGAACCAATGTTGATACATTATTAACTAAACTCCATACTTTATTCAGATTTCTTAGGTTTTTGCCTCATGTCCTTCTTTTGCTCCAGTCTTCCATGCAGGATCCCATATTACATATAGTCATCATGTCTTCTTAATCTCAGGTTATATTTTTATTATATAACTGTATCAACTTTATACAAGCACCACACAGAATGTTTGCTGGATCAATTCCAGACCATTGCAATAAAGCAACTATTGCAATAAAGCAAGTCACATCAATTTTTTGGTTTCCCAGTGCATATAAAAGTTATGTTTATACTGTAGTGTAGTCTATTAAGTGTGCAATAGCATTATGTCTAAAAGAATCCAATGTACATATTTTCATTAAAAAGCGACACAAAGACATGCAGTGAGCACTTGCTGTTCGAAAAACGGTGCCAATAGACTTGAAGTAAATTTGCCACAAACCCTCAATCTGTAAAAAAAAATTTGCAGTATCTGCAAAGCATGAAAAAGTTGAATGCAATAAAATGAGGTATGCTTGTACCAATTTATTATGCAATTAACACATGGTGTGTAAGTCTCGTGGCAAAATACAGGCATAAACATCTCAAAATATTTTATTGCCTTTGTTAAAACTTGAGGATAAAAAAAATATGGGAATTTTTATGTAAAGATTTCTGGACTGGGTGGACCCTGGCTGTTTGTTTAGTTTCCTTGAGACTAAATTTTATGAGAGTTGTGTTTTACAGGGCTTTATCCTCTCTCTGCATCAGTGCCATAATGCTAGGTGTAGGCCACACTGCCCTGTGATATGAGCAGGTGTGAGGGTTTTCCAGGTTGTCTATTCCCAAGGGCAATGGAGATTCATACTTCACATGTGCCCAGTCTGCTGTTGCTCAAATAACAAGCCCCCTATGTGAACATCTGCAAGGGCTGGAGTGGCAACTTCTCTGATAAGGGGCACAGAATAGCTGCACCACAGATTCTTGTTAAAGGGAGGACCACATGGTTCAAGTACCAGAACCAAGAGGTCCAAGTCATGGATCTTTCTTCATGAGGAAATCTTCAGTGCCAGGCTGGAAAATGGCATTGCAAAGCAGAGCTACTGAGAATTGAACCTGGCATTACTGGTTTTCATTTACCTGTGTGATGTTGAAAAATTTATCAAACATCTTTGAGTCTTATTATGATAATTTGACATTTTTTTGCCACCTCACATAAAGACATTTACTCTGAGAGAGTGATGAGGATTTTTAAAAAATGAGAAATAAGTAAGTCCTGACACAAGGAGAAGGCTGGAAGACTTTGGCTCTTTTTGCCCCAAGCCTGGCGCTGAATTCTTTCTCAGAAATGGGAAACAGGGGCAACTGAGAAATTACTTTTGAAAGTACTAGTACGAGTTGTTTCCACATTCATTCAACAGGTATAAGCTCAGCACTTTATACCAGGAAAAATGCTAAGTGTGGAGAAGATAAGGATGAAGAAGACACATTTTCTCCTCTCACATTTTCTCCTCTCTGGAATTCAGTGCAACTGGGATTTTCAAATTCTGAGACTTGTAATGCATAAGAAGGATTTCAATCTGAAAAACCTTTGATGATAGATATTGCCACATGAAGACCCCATCTGCTTACAGCATAATTTAAAATGGTGTCTATGGTACATTTTATTCTAGTAAGACTACCAAAATGGTTGACTAAGAAAATCCCCTAAAAATCTGAATACACGATAATTTTGGGATAAATGTTGAACAGATCCCTGAGAATTTAACTCTTGTTGACTTGTTTCTCCTGCTGAAAACCAGTAACAATAAATCAAAATATTTCTAATAGTTAGTATATTGTGTTTGGCTAAAGTTTCTTTCGTGTTTAGAAAGAAGGGAGGACATTGGCTTCCTTTTCTGATGAATTAGGAAGCCCACTCTCTGGTGTCAAAAGCCTTTGATTCAAAAATAGGCTTGGCCCCTTGCATAGCTCTGCGGCCTTGGGAAAATTATAGATTCTCACAGCTTCTGTTCTTTCATTTGTAAAATGGGTCTAATAGTTTTGTGGGTCTCATGGGTTGTTAAGTGAAATTAATGAAATGATGTATATAGATGTCTTAGCACAGTGCTTGGCACTCAGCCTGGCGTCTTGGCTTCCTACTTTGTAAAATGGCCATACTGCATCCTACCTCATGGGTGTTGTAAACAGTTAAATTACTTTAAATAAGGTCTTTGCTGGGCTTAATTAGGATAATTTGACTTTTCACTTTGGAATACTTTCAAACTTACAAGATAGTTACAAAAATAGTTCATCCCCCATACAGAGAATTCTGATATACCTAAGTCCTCCCAGAAACCCAGATCGACTGGTTTTATATTTGTCCTATCATTCTATATATCCATCTATCTATAAATCCATCTATTATCTGTGTATTTATCTATTTCCTAAATATTTGAGTATATGTTCTATACATCCTCCTCCTTGAATGTCTACTACTGCCATATACATTTCCTAAGAACAAGGATATTCATTTATGCAACCTTGAGTGCAATTATCAAGTTCAAGAAATTTAACAATGATATAAAGCTTACAGTCTATATTCCAATTTTTTATCTGTCTGAGAAAGTTTCAGGCCCTTCTCAAGAGGGCCAGCTGGAGGGAGAGCAGGCTTCATCAAATGCCTATCTTAGTTTTGCATGAGCTGCTACAACAAATACCACACAATGAATTGGCTTGAACAACAAGTATTCATTGGCTTATGGTTTTGAGGCTAGAAAAGTCCAAAATCAAGCTGTTGGCAAGACCATGCTTTCTGTCAAGTTGGTGATACTTTGGTGTTGCCTTGCCACAACCCTTGGGGTTCTTCGGCGTGCATCTCTGCCTGCCATCACATGGCAAACTCTCTCTCTCTCCTTGTGTCTGCTCTTCCAGTTTCTGTTGATGTCTACCTCCTCCTTGTGTCATCTTCTGGTTTGGGTTAAAGTCCACCCTGCTTCAGTTGGCTACAACTTAACTAAAAATAACATCTTCAAAAGATCCTGTTTACTATTGGTTCACATCTACCGGGACAGATGAAGAACATGTTCATATTGGGGTATGTAATTTGGTCTACCACACAAGCCCATAACCAGCTGCAGCTGGGAATCTGTCAGCTCTTCAGAGATGTATCCGTTAACCCAAAAAGAACACTAGGAGACAAAGAGGCTGTTTTAAACATTTGCTACCGCCAGAGGAAACTGACAGCAGGTTAACCTGTGCCAGTCAAGAAAGAGCTTTCTGTGTGCATTATTTCTTCTTCCTCCCCCTGTTTCAAGCTTGGAGGAGCTGAAGATAGCCTGGTGGGAGGAAGGAGGGAAGAGAACAGAGAAAAGTTCACCAAGCCCCCTCCTCCCACTGTCTAAGACTTTATGCCTGTAAAAGGCTCAAGTTGGGAGAGGGAAAAGATTTATCCTTAAATGATATTCAGAATTTTGATTATTACTCAGAACTGGAAATTTTAATTACTGAAACTAGGGCTGTGTTTTGTGAATAGAGATAACTTGAAGGTTTTTCTATAGCCTGAAAGTGATCAGACAAGTGACTTGAATTGCCTTAGGGGCCACCTGTGGAAAGAAGAACTGGCTTCATAGAATGAGTTCAAATGGGAAGTTGGTGGGGGGACAGAGATTGAGTTATTTTTTTGCTGTATTGATTGTTTTGGGATCCTGAAAGCCTACTTTTTTAGCTCCTGAATGGGAGCTGAAGAGCTAGGGGCAGGGAGAATAGAATTAAGCTTACCCAAAATTCAGATTCAGGGTGCACAGTTGTGTTGATATTTTTGGAGGGCATGGGGGTGGGCAGCAGAGACCAGGCTGTAGGGGAATAGCAGAGCCTTGAGAGCCATTTCTCCAGAAGGGAACAAAGCCTCTAAGCTTACAGGGACTGAGTCTTCCAAACTCCTAGCCTATTGCTGAAGACAATAATGGTTCTTGGCCCTGTGAGACTCTCAGTGGTGCGTGGGCACTCACGCCAGCTCTTGAGAGCCAATTGTACACGTCTCTTTCCAACTCTTTGGCAGTGGAAATAGTTACACCACATCAATTAGCAAATGCTACACATCAGGGTGTTTTTTTTTTTTTTAATACTGTTTATTGGCATACACTGCTTAAAATGGACTGAAGTCACATGACTTGGAGAAAAGGTCCTGCTTCTGTGAATTGAGAGACATCACAGAATAATCTGTGGCACAAGTAGCCCTACTGTGAGTCTAGCTCTCTGGGCATAGGGTGAAAGCATCGTCCTCATTCTTGGGGTGCCAGGCAGTGATCCCACCACTGAGAATGATGGGCGAGAGTGACCAGCCTTCCTGGTGGAGTCTGGGGTTCAGTAGACATCAGATCAAGTGAGGGTCACAGTGGAGGCTCTCAGGGGGAAGCATTTCTAAGGGGTCAGAATTCTCATGTGGTGAGAATTAGCACTCAGGAGTTCAGGTGTTGATGTTAATGCTCCCTGCCTCTTACCCACAAACTGATGAACCTGGGGAATACTGGGCTGTTGTAATAAGATCTCCAAAGCAGCTAAGCCAGCATCTGGTGCATAAACACTGAGTAAAACAGCTTTCTTTGTTGCCACGTCTTTTCTCACCACTCATCCAATAACTCTACAAGTTTTTAAGGTAAACATTAGAAAGAAGGAAGAGACAAATATTGCCTTCATTCACTGGGATTGCCCCATAAGTAGATATGTTTCCTGTGGGCTCAGTTTAAAGGTAAATTTCTAACAGCCCCTGCGTGTATCCCTAGCTCCTTGCTGGGGTGTCTCACATGATGTAGGGAATCAAAACATATCTGTTCAATGTGATTGACATAGATTCTGGAATAGGTTAACAACCCAACACATACACTCAAGTTGAGTCCGTCCTGGCTGGAGAAATCACAGAATTCCAGAGAGACTCTAACTTCCGGTCCAGTGCCACCTTCTATTGCCTGTACACCCCGGCCCTACATCCCACCAGCCTCTGCTGTGGCATGTCTTATGGTAGAGAACACACTGTAGGGGAGGCAGTCTATTTCACCATTGGGCGGTGCTCCGCAGGCAATTTAAACCCCGTATAAGAGAGGTTTAAATCATGTCCTTGTATCTATCAACCTAAGACAGAGACACAATTGGTCTGAATCCTGCTTGTTCTTTGTAAAATATATTTTAGGAAAATTCAGGCAACTGATTTCAAGAAAATCTGATATGGAGTTTTGACCAAGTGTTCAATAGGCTAAACTATAATTATGAATTAATAAAGGGTGCATTTTAATAAAGAAGGATGGATATGAAAGGAAATATATTTCAGGCACTTACTGGGGTACAATGGCAGGGAGTAACATATCTTAAGAAAATGCCAGACTTGTCTTCTGGCCTGCCAGAGTAAGGGCTCAGACCCAGACCTACAGCCCAGCAGGGTGGTCCAGGAGCTCCGTACCCTGCCATAGGCATGGAGAGGAAGTCCCTCAGGGCAGGGGCTGGGGGGACGCAAAAGAAGGAATTAGCCTGGCATCAACTGGGGGGAAAGAACAGAGAGCAGAGGGCAGCTGTGAAGATTGCATGGGGGATGCTTTCCTTGTAAACTGAGGCAGACAACTGGCACCAGGGAGTCTGTAGGAAGCAAGTGGCTCCTTGTCAAGTGCCCGCAAGGACCAGACTGCCCCACAGAGAGAAGGGAAAACCAGGGCATCGCCTCGGTGAACAAGGTAAGGGTCGATATGGGATGTCTGGGGAACGAAGCAGAATTCCAATTATGAGGCCTGGGACACAGAAGTTTGCTTTGGGGTTCAAGCGACATGACGCTCCCTTCCTAAAACCAGTGTGGTCCTGGAAACTAGGGGATGGTAAATCACACAGTTGTTAGGCAGGTGGCCCCATCAGGGACGAAAAGTAGGCCAGAAACCTGGCAGTCTGGCATGGATTTATCCTACCTTCTGGCCTTCCTAAGTGTGTCTTCTCAAAGAGAAATCCCTCAGGATAGAGTGTTTTCAGACTTGTTTTAAGTACTAGAATACTTCCAAGCGGCCTAAGTCATTGGCTCAATATATCTTTGTTGTTTACAGAAAGCAAGGGAAATGTTTAAAATAACAACATATTTTTTTCTTTCAAGAAGCACATGCTTATTTAGTGATAAATAAGACAAATGAAGAAACACATGTTAAAGGAAGAAAATTTTTTGTATTTGAAAAGCGGGCACACACATACATGCAGGACTTCTTATGGTGTGTCCAGTTTGTGTATGTATACCCTACCTTATTCAATGACCATTATTTAATAAGCATTTGTAATGCAATATGAAAACAGAATTTACATTGGCTGCAAAGCAGTCCAATGTTTCAATGTATGGATGTATCACAAATAGTTAACTAGATATTTAATCATTTCTGATGATTAAGTAGTCTTTACTTAAATAATTAATTACTTAATTATTTCCCCCCCACTTTGGGGGTCATGTAGAATTCTTTTTCAGTTCACTGGTATTATCTTATTGTGATAGGTGGGATTATTTCTGTAGGATTCTGTCTGAAATAGAAATGACTAACCCAGAGACATATTTTTAATGCCCTTGATCCATATTTTCAAATAGTTTTCCAGAAACTGTATCAATTTATGTTAAATTTTTTTATGGAATTGAATGCAACTATTTAAAACACTCAGTCTCTTTAGCAGGTAGAACATGGTATATTATTGATTTTAGTTTGCATTTCTTTGCTACTAGGAAGAATGACTACTTTTCTTATTAATGAGACCACCAATATTAAAAATAAGTAAACAAATGAATTTATTTGGGGCAGGCTATATTTTAGCAGGATGTAAGCTTGAGACCATTGAATACAAGAAATGATAGTGGATTCTCTCTGGACACAGCACCACTTCCTCTGTGGTAACTTAAGCATTTGGAATAACATGACAAATAAGATGCTATTTCTCTAAACAAGACACGCACTCTTCCTTGAACTTGGCAAATGCCTGGTGATCAAGTTGGAAACGGGCTGAGTGCAGCACCCTCCCATCTTCTTCCCTCTCCCACTTCCTCACCACTACCAGCCCCAACCCTAGTTTTAGATCTTAATCTATTTCATTTTACAGATGCTAAGATGGCTCTCATTCCACCCCCCACATCTGGTTACATTAGTGTTTCCAAAGCTGGCGTGCATCTGACCAGCATCTGTCAGCTCTGTTTAGTCTTTAATTGCTCTGGGAGCATTTGGAGGAAAAGCCTGCTTTGGTATCCACATACTCACGTGAACACGGCGCAAACCGGTCGCAGGCTGCAGCACATTTGGACAGAGTGGTTAACGTTAATTCCTTATTCATTGCTGAGCTTGAGTCATCATGGAAGGAGCGTCCAGCTGACGGCTCTCTTTGGTCTTGTTCAGCCAGCTGTCCCTCTGGAGGAGTGCCTGGTGCCTGGCCTTGCAAGGCCACCCCTCCCCTGAGGTCATTGGTTTGCTTTATGATGCAAACACCGTCTTGTTTTATATTGACTGCCCTGTGACTGGACTGTGGCACCTAAAACAAAAGCAAAATTTGTAACACCTCCAGGTGCAAAGGCATTGGAAGGGATCTGAATACAGCACCGGGGAGAGCACAGCTGTAAGTCAAAAAGATTAGCTTTGATGCCTAGTGGGTGGAAAATACTGATTTTCCTTAGAGACGTGTGTGTGTGTGTGTGTGTGTGTGTGTGTGTGTGTGTGTGTGTTTGTGTGTGTGTACTGATCTTGTTTAACTCCCTCCAACCCTCAAATAAATGATCAAGACAAGCAGGCACTATGAAATCTTAACATTGGCCGATGACACAGTTCTGCAGAAAGTTCTCCAAAAAGTTCCTTGCCACGCAAGTGGGGATAAGCTGCAGGAAGAGCTCTGGAGGTTAATGGGCAGGAACATGGCAGAAGCGTTTCAATGATATGAAGTATCTGGTGATGAGCTAAGGCAAAACAATAATCTATTATGAGCTTAAAATGGGTGCTTGGGTATTGGTTATGACTAGAGAAAGAAGTCTGGCAGTACTAGGCTACAGGCTTAGGAATAACCTTGTATTTGCTGTCAAAAATTTTGCATAGTACATGAATGAGTATTGGTCACACAGTGAAAAATCTTATTCTACCCTTGTCCAGATGACCCAAGCTTCCACGGTAGTTTTATTTGCTCCATTTCAACAAGAACCTTATCATCAAAAGCTTATACAGCTATTCCTTTGAATGTCAGAAACAGGTCTGTAGGGGTGCCTATGACCATTTCTAGATTCCTGTGCTTCCGAATCTCCCCAACCAGCAGGGCAGTAAGACAAGGTTTCTACCACTGGGGCAGAGCTGGCCTTCTCTCTCATTGACTCCCATTGACTGGACGGTCTCCTTGTCCTAGCTCTTTCCCACTCCCATGCCCAGATTTGTCTAAGGAGAGGAGGAAGGAAAACACAATAGCTAAGAAATACAGCTGTAGACTCTTGCTGGTTGCCTTCCCACATCCATTGCCTCTTCCTCCCTTCCTATCATATTTTAAAGTCATCTGACTTTGAGTGGGATTGATCTCACATCCAATTAAATGGACCTTAATTGGCTTAATACAATTCCCTCATTCTATTGCCCTGACTACTCTGAGTCAATGATGAGCATTTCATTTCAGGTCAAGGAGCTGAGTGGAGATATTTGAGAGGGACTTTTGGGAAAGAAATTTCCATTTTTTCCAAAGGAGCTGGAACTGGCTGTTCTCCACACAAAAGAGGAGGCAGCCTTTGGGGAGCACTGACACTGTAAAAGGAAAGGGAGAGAGAGATTAAAAACTGGAATCTAGGTAGCGTCAGTGAGCTGCTGGATCAAGCCAGACCTGAAGACTGTACACCCCTAAACTTTTCAATTATTAGGTTAAATTATATATGATAGCCAATATCTGGCTATATACAATGGTCAGACTAACAATTTCATTTGGTTTAGCCTAATATGTAAGAAGTACAAACATCTGAAGTGGGGGGTTGAGATCAGACTACCAATCTTATTGTGCTCATGAACTCCTCTTGTTGTGTCTGGATTATACCAGCCAGTTACAGACTGAGCTCCCCGACCTTAGCCTACTCCCTCTCTAGTTCATCCTACACATTACCACTGTAATTTACGTCAGCATTGCTTTGTCCACTTTTATGTTTAAAAACCAACAACGGTTCTCTAGTGCTCTCCAAATCAAGGAAAACAGATTAGCCTGGCTGTGAATGCCTTTTTCCGACAAGCTTTTCTAATCTTATTTTCCACCTCTCCTAAATATAAGAACCCTCCACTCCACTTCAACTGGTCTAAGCTTTATCCTGACCACAGCCTATGCTTCATTCTACCATGAGCATCTCATGACTGTTCTTTCTGCCAGAACATCCTTCTCTCTCTCTCTCTCCCTCCCTCCCTCCTTCCTTTCCTTCCTCCCTCCCTCCCTCTTTTTCTTTCTCTATCTGTCTTCCTCTTTCTACAGGTGTACACCTAGTTAAAGCCATCTTGGGGCACCTAAATTTTAACCAGATCCCACTTGCTCATCAGTTCCTCTCCTTCTTGAAACCTGTATCAGGCAATTCATAATTAATTGCATTTTAATGGCTTCGTAACTATTCACTCTGCATCTTAAGATTGCATGGCCCATGCAATATAATACATGCTTCATAAATTCCATAACTAGCGCAGTTCTATAAAAGGAACAAGGGTTTAATTGGTCAGTGATTGACATTTTTCAGAATTAAACATTTAGGCCCTTTAGCTTAGCACTGAATAAAAATTAGGTGAGAGAGCCAATGGATGAGGGTTTATCCAAGCTGATCTTCTGAACTCTTTCTTTCTGCATATTTCCTAGCAAAACTTCAGCCAACAAGTCCATTTATCTGACATCACTCTAACTCTAACACAGTCTTCCATGTTCAAGCAAACATATGGGTTTCAGCCCAGACAATGAGAGGGAAATACTGATACCCAAACACAAATGCAGCTAAAGAATCAGGGGGGCCCATTTCGAGGATTGCAGCAACTAAACCCTGCTTGAATTTCTTGAGTTGTGAAGAGAGAGCTAAACCAAAGTCTCTTTGCTGTTTGACTTCTGTTTCGTGCTTACTAACCAAATGCAATTTCTCAGTGCGGAGGCAAGTTCCCCTGATTCCCAGCAGGCATCTTAAGAAACTGAGCACAGCTCACAAACCCATATGAGGAGCGAAGTGTAAACGAACCCAGAAACACTAAGATCACGTTTTTCTTAAAATAAACAAGCATAACAAATTTAAGGAAAGAGTTCTCTGGGGCAAACCACAGTTGAATTTTAGCAGATCGAAAACACTTGAAATACAGTGGAAGATGTTTTGCTAATCCCAAGACATTTGCAAAATAGTTCAACATTTTTGTGGCCTCCTGGCTCTTCTACTACCCACAAGTACACACCTGTCTACCTACAGACAAATGCCCAGTCGCTCAACACAAGGAAACTCATCAAGGAGGCATTAGGGTGGGTAGCTTAGATGAGTGCTAGGTAGACAATTCACCAGCCAACAACTGCTTTCTTTCTGGCCCTCATCCTGCACTTGTTATTTGTCCTTTTCAAACATCAGCAACAACTCCAAGCAGATATTTTCTGTCTTAACTCAAAATTCTCAAGAGGAGGAAATGCTAATTAATGCATCCCTTGGTAATTTATTCTAGTATTTTATAAACCTCTTTATAAGCTGCCAGAAGTTTTCCTCCTATTTCAAAATCTCTATGGCTAGAATCTAATTCCATTTGCTTTTATTCCTTATTATAACTCTTTGAATATTTTCTCAGCGAAGTTCTTTTTGAGGATTACGTAACCATAATTCTTTTTCTCCCAGCTCTAATTTTCTAACACTGTCATCATTTTTTGAGTTCACTCTATTTTCTCTTCTCTAAGGACTTTCTATGGGACAGAAAGCAAGTTTAGCTGTTAGACACTGACACCCATTTGGGGGGATTTCTGAATGAAAATTACCAATGTAACTCTTTGAGCTCACCTTTCCTCCACTGCTTGGGAGAAATCCTAAAACAATCTAGTTTTTACTGCCATCCTCAGTATAATTCAGTTAAAGCAATCTTATTAATAGACGCATGTGGCAGTAGATTGGATATTGGTTTAACAAGAACGCAGGCAACTCAGGAAAATAAGACAACTGAAAAGCTCTACATTTTATTCAGCAGTTTTTTTTTCATACTTACCAGATCTCATTGTAAAAAATGTGTGTGGGGGTGGGAGGTAGGGGGGTGGCAGGATAAAGAAATGGGACAAATCAAATTAAATGGAGACTTAACATTGAAGGTGCATGTTTTAGTTTCCTAGCTGCTAAAACAAATACTACACAGTAGGTTGACTTAAAAAAACAGGAATTTATTGATTCAAAGTGTTGAGGCTAGAAGGCCAAACTCCAGGCATCAGCAAGGCGATGCTTTCACTCAGAAGACTGACATCCTGGGGCTGGCTGCCAGCTATCCTCAGTCCTTGGCTTTT
>PVIY010037091.1:0-24952 GCA_004026745.1 Myrmecophaga tridactyla
CTGAAAGAGAGGCTGGCAGTAGATAATGCACAGAAGGATTTGCTCGTACATTATAGAGAGAAATCAGCAGAAGAAATATCCAGGGAGAAACAAGTTGTTAAATACTTCTCTCTCCGATGGGACAGAGAACCAAAAAGGAATTAGAATTGAAGCTCAGAGTTGGAAAGGAGGCAAAATAACAAACTTGTCTAGTCTTACTTATGAAGGAAAGGAAGCTGAGAGGGATAAAGCAGGTATGTGATAGAAGTCCAGAGACAAATTCTCCATCCAGCCTTTCCCTATAAATTCTTCCCTCATATAAGCCCCACACAGCAAATACTATGGCAAACCATGTAATCTGATTTTCATCTCCCCAGATCCTTGTCAGTAACCCCCTGAAGATCTTGCACTTAAGTGGATACTGGGGTTCCTAGGTTTTGGGGGACTAGGCCCAAAACCCAGGTCAGCTGCAACATTCATTTAGCTTCTAAAATTGCTCAGACTGTATTTGGGGGAAACCCTCTCCAGAGCTGAACTGAATCAAATCAGCTGTTTCCAAGCTCCTCAGCTTTTGCCACATACCCAACTCAAGGATACATAATTATAATAATAAAATAAATAAATAAACGAAATTTTCTCCTACATTGTCAAATGTTTGGATGACCTACAGTTGTTTTTTGTTATCAAATCTGCCAGACTGATTGAAGATACTAAGTTTTAGTAGGGATGCTCCTAGAGCTGGCAACTGTTCCACAAAAAAGTCGTAAAAACTTGTAAGAAACTCAGCATTTCTTAAGCAGCATACCGCCCAATACAAAATGATTTTATTTCTGAAATAGTCATGATCTGGATATAAAACAATTCAACTCATATTTAATCACTCTTATTTCCCTTATTGTTGTTTTTATTGCAATGCAGAGAAATTTTGTCCAGGGTTTATAAGGTCATCTCAACTTTACAGCTAAGAACCACCTTAAAAGTGACTATTTGTGAGGTCTCTTATTAATCCTGTTGTATTTATATATTGTTAACATAACCTTGCTTTTTCTTCTAGTCCAACCCAAAATTTCTCTGACGATGTTGAGATTTCTCAGCTCTGCTGTTTGCAATCCAAATAAAGGGACAAGATCAAAGGAAGTAAAACATTTACAATTGCAGAGATGCCCAAATGCAGCCCAAGTGTAATTCCAACAGCGTTCCCATTCTGCTCAGCCAGAGGTAGTTAGTAAATAATGCCAACACGTAAGGCATTCAGAGCAGCACTCAGTGACTGAACCCTTGGTAAGGTTTTAATATTAAAAAAACTTAGATACAACTTAACAGCAATTTCCTTTGGGATTAAATTGGTCTCTGAATCATACTCTAAGAACATAAAACAAAATGACTAATATCTCAGCCCAGAATGAAAACCTGTGATTACCTCAGAGGTACTGGTGTGCATTAGTAATCTCGTTTACTAGATTAATACACAAGTCAGAGCTGGAAGGCCTGTGGTGAGGCTTTCTCCCACTGTTACTCAAGATTGGCTGCTCAGAAAAAGAAATGAGTGGCATTTTACCAATATGGAAATGTTTCTAACAGATTATAAAAATCTGTTAAGTAATTTTCTAGTATATTAGACTGAAATTGCTAAAGATGGTATTTCTTTCTATGGCAGTCAGACATCACATAAATTAGTCTTCTCTCTATGTGTGTATGAAATACTAATACAATTTGGCCTGCTATTTTAGTCATTACTTTTGTACTTACTTCCACACATGACCTGGAACAGTTAAGACTACATCCCAGTTAACTGGGGGAGGATTTCCTAAATTGACAGTTCCTATGCTCAAAATGAGAAAGCCACCAACCTATAGCCAGCTCCAACAAAGCATGAATCGTCTGAGAATCATGGCTCTGGTGACAATCATTTACAGAGAAGTATCACTAACTTCTTGCTGATTTCCCTGTTCCAACTTTTTATTGATATACAAAGATCAAAGGTCATGACACCTAGGGAGCATTACAAAGTAGAAATGCTCATTTTGAAGCTACTTTTGAGAGTTTCACAGTATAAATCAGCTATCAGTCAGAAATGACACCCATCCCCACCCCTACTTGACCTGCATAGAACTTTTCATCTTTAGAATAACCCTTTTAGTAATTCTGGTCTGAAGACAAATTATCACTGAACTTCAACTTAGAAAAATGGTGACAGCATGGCTTGAAGCCATCACCATGGAATAGTATATATGAACATGCTAATAATGTAGTAGGGAATAAGATCCAGACCATTCTGAAAGTAAAGCGTTCTATAGAATGTTGCTTCCATTACTTTAATGCCACATAACAAGGTACTATTATAGAAACTGACGGTGCTCCAATAACAGGAACATTAGAAGACCCACAAGACGATGGAAAAAGGAGCTGGGCTGTCCCAACTTCGAAACCCAGTTGTGTACTAGCTATACAGCCTTGGGTATGTTCTACGGCATCAGTCTGTTTCCTTGCCTATAAAATGAGGATACTACTTAATCTTGCAGAGTTGTTATAAGAATTAGAGTTAATGTAGAAAGCGTGTCTATGGGTGGGCCATGGTGGCTCAGTGGCAGGCAGAGTTCTTGCCTGCCATGCCAAGACCCAGGTTTGATTCCCGGTGACTGCTCATGCAAAAAAAAAGAAAGCCTGTCTACTCATCAGGCATTCAAAGAATGGTAGCTATTAGTATTACTGATCACATTACACTCCATTTATGAACTGACGCTTCAAGAGTGCTGCTAAGTTCCAGCTGATGAATTTTGCATGTATAAACAGTTTTAGCCTCAAATTTACTATTTTATTTTTCAATTTCATTTTACATCAAATTTTCAACATGTCTAGTCCTTCACCTATAAACAAGGCTTCAGGTGGGTTTGAGCCAGCACGTGGCACATCCATTCTGAGACTCATGAGAATAACATCCATGCTCCACATGTTAATTTTGGTATTTTCTTCCCACCCTCATAACTACTGTATGGTACAATATTAAACAGTTTAAAAATACTTTATGCACATCACTGCCCTCTAGTGACTACAATAATGGTTTCTAGTAATTGCTCCCCTTCATGTAAAAAAATTTACATGTGCTTAGTTCTGTTTATCAATCATCCGCAACGACAATCCTATGTGGAAGGTGTTATCCCCATTGTAAAGGAAAGACTGAGAGTGTAATAACCGAGTCCAAGTCTGCACAAAACCCCCTCCCCAGCTACAGGAAAATCACGTGAAAGGCAAATCCCACTGAAAGTTGAGCAAGATGCCTTCTTGGTGTAATGAGTAACAAATTGCAATGAACTGACACTGAAATTCCTCAAGAATAGGGTCTGAGAATGTTTACTGGTAAAGGCTGGATGTTCAAAGATGACTCAAATCCTACAATTGCCTTCAATAAGTAAATGCCAGATAGTTGTAAATTCAGTGAGAACATTATTGTACCCCAGATAATGGATAGGTTTATGCTATCCAAATGCAAATTTAAGTTTGAAATCCTAAAGGTAGAACCTTTAGCTGATAATCTTCTCAATGTTTTTTGAATTTTAAAAGCCCTAGACAGATGATGAAATCATGCATATCTTCAAGTCTGTGTAAGGCCAATGGAAAGTGCATGTATGAACACCTTTCTACCTACTTCCTTGCACTCCAATATGAGCATCTGAGTCTACCAGCCATTCCTTGGCACAGAGCAGCAATCTGTTTTCCCTAGGAGCTTTTGCATCTTTAAACACTTATTTTAGGATTTGTGAACTTCTGGGATCATAACCTTAACCAAGCCTTCCATAACAGTCTTTTTACTTTCTATCACAGAACACGACACTGCAATAAAAGCAATGAACCGCTTTAGCTTTTTCACTTCTGCAGAAGCTGTAACAACTTCTCCAACATATAAAGGGGCTGGGAAGTTAATTTCCTGGGAAAGAAATACACAGCCTGGTCCTGGCATTTTAGTACCCAGGAGAGCTGAAATGAGTCCATTGATCAAAACTCCATGTACAATTGTTTTTCCAAACTTGGTTTGTTTTGCATAATCTTCATTTAAATGCAAAGGATTGACATCCCCTGTCAATTCTGAGAAGGTAGCCACATCCCTCTGTGTGAAGGCCCTGCTGAGTTCAGCTCGGTCTCCAACTTTGACATGCATACGCTGAAGGTGCTGCCTTTTCAGTTGGCTCAGAGGGATTCTCCTCTGAAGTCCACCCCACCAAATGCCGTGGCTGGAAATTCCTAGGAACATCTTCAACACCTCACTTTTAATCAACAAGGGCTTTTAGCCTGCTTCAGTCTTCAAATATTACGCTGGCACCAAAAGTACTTTTGAGAATGGAGGAATATTTCTAAAACTGAAGATTTATTCAGTCCAGTACTAGTTCCCTACTATTACCAGATAATGCAAGAAGAAATGGAGAAACCTGCAAGAGAAAGAAAAAAATAAATGCCAATATCAGAAAAACACTATCCTGATCTGTGGGTAGATAGGCAGTAAAAACATGCCCAGTTTTACAGTATAAGCTAAGCCAATGGAGTAGCATTTTAAAGAGCATCTTGAGAAGTAGACTTAGATAGACAAAAGGTCATGAGAAAACTCAGAAAAAAGCACTCTAATATATAAAGAACTAACTGTAAGCATTAAATGAAAAGTTAATTTTGCCCTAAGAGTCCCATGTTTTATCCCAAAACATCTTCCATATCATCCAAAACCCAACTGCTTCATCTTACATTTTTGGAAGCAATGAAGTTTTGGATTGTTTTCCCTATTGGATGTTAACCATATTAGAATTACTAGATTTTTGCAAGCAATAAAAATGGACAGATTACCATTCAGCTTTGTTCGGAATAGATGAAGGAATAATCTTTACCTGAATCACTCTGAAAGCACACTTTTTGTCTTTATAGGATCCTAACAGGGTCAAAGAGCTCCACAATTTGACAAGACCACTGCAAAACATCAGGAAATCATAAAGTTAAGTTTATCTGCAACATTTTCCTAATCCTTTTGCTTGTGGTGATTCAGAAAATGTCTGCTTTTAACCAAAAACACAATTTACATGAGAAAATCTTAAAAGTAAAAGCATCGTGTGTCATAGGCAGAGAGTAATATAAATCTGCACTAGAAATGTTTCTAAAATATTTATTTCTGAGTTTACAACCATGGCCATCAACTGGTAAACTCTATGTAACCAAATCACAAGTTTTGCTCTCTTTAGAGTATAAACTCTTGGTAGGTGAGTATTCATATTCTTCCCAGTGAAAACTCTCAAAAGTCGCTCACAGTTTATAATGACAAAACTATCTTCTCTTTCTCAGAGGAGAGCATTTTTGCTCCATTTCCCACTGGTCTCCGTTGTAACAGAAATGTTCCACCTTGTCATACCTGCTGCATATTCTCAAGATGGCTGACAAGGTCTTCTCTTCATATTTTAGGATGTCCAACGGCAACGCTGCATCAACCTACGCATGGAATAATATTATCAGACTAACATCATCATTACTCTTGAGCTCTAAAAACAAATCCTGTCAGTTCTTTGTTTTTGAGTTTTTTCCACTACAAAATACAGTATTTCATTTAATGGTGCTGGAATAATGGGCTGAGTTGCCTGTTCCATTGCAGCATCCCCTGCTTGGAGTATTTTTCCCATACTTCTTCATCTTACTAATACCACCTTATCCTTCATGTCTTTGTTTATAAATTGTTCCTTCTCTGATCCCCAAGATTAAACACAATCTGTTTTCTGTGCTCTTTCCCCTATGGGACCTCATCCTTCTTCTTTTATATTAGTCATCATTTTGCCTTAATTATTTAATGTTTTCCTACTGAAACAACCAAGACCTTTAGACCCATGAGGCAGAAGCCTATGTCTATTTGTTTATAGCTATATCCCAAAGGGCCAGGTTCTATACCTGGCATATGGAAGATACACAGACTTGTGTGTGAAAAATTAATGGTCACAGAGGGATGAAAAGAAATGTGCAGGGAGGTCCCTTTCAATCTCTCCCAATGTTAATATTAACATCTTGTAATAACTATAGTACAGTATCAAAACCAGGAATTTAATACTGGGACAATGCAGAGTATATTCAAGTTTAACCAGTTATATGTTTGCTCATTTGTCTGTGCGGAGCTCTATGCAATTACATAACACATGTAGCTTCATGTAACCACCATTACAATCAAGATAAAGAACTGGACCATCTCAAGGCTCCCTCATACCTGTTTCGTAATCTTTTAGTGAAAACTGAACATTATTTTTTAACATGTTATCACTGAAATTTAGACTCTGAGGCATGTGTTAATGCCAGGAGCTAAAACAAAGTGGAAGGGGGGCATCCTTTATCAGTCTTTGCAGATTGATCCGTGTGAGGGCTCCTTCAGAACTTATCCATACAATGAGTTTAGAGAGGAGCTCAAGATCAAAATATAGGGGCCACCCTAATCCTTTCTGTGAATGGTTCTTGTCTTGGACAGGCACACATGGCCCTACTTTTTACATAGATAAGAACATCCTCTTTTCCCTAGGAAACAGTTTCCCAGGGTCCCAGGCACTGCATTGAATGTCCCCAGGTGGACACAACTTAACTACTTTCCCACAGCCTTCTGAAGGACAGCTCTGTGAGCTGGTTACTGCACAAAAGGCCTAGGACAGCAAGTTTGAGTATCTTGGTTCAGTTGCTCAGGCCTCCCCTGAGGCCTGAGAATGGACCAGAAATCCACACACACAACAGTTACTCTGTTCCCTCCAGAACGAGGACCAGGAAATTTGCATTGGAACCATGGGCCAGTGACATGTCAAGCTGCTGAGGAGGTTGGGAAGGAGCAAGCCAGGGTGCCATGAGATCCTACCACTTTCTTGATTCAGCACTTGCCCTGTTGCTACAATACTTTAATTGTTTTCTGGAACTCTGAGATAGTTATTTCTGCCAGTTATTGCTGGTTGTTTGAAGCTTCTGTGAAGAGAGTCCTAAACCTTCTTACTCCACCCATATTGATCAGGAAAGGGCCCATTACTTTTTTTTTTTTTTTTTTTAAACATGGGCAGGCACCAGGAAACGAACCCAGGTCTCCGGCATGGCAGGCGAGAACTCTGCCACTGAGCCACCGTGGCCCGCCCCCCCATTACTTTTTTTTTTTTTTAACATGGGCAGGCACCGGGAATCAAACCCGGTTCCTCTGGCATCACAGGCAAGCATTCCTGCCTGCTGAGCCACCGTGGCCCGCCCTCCATTACTTTTTATTTTAGTCATTCTGAGAGGTGTATTGTGATAATTCACTGTATTTTTAATTTGCATTTCCCTAATAACTAATAATGTTGAACACATTTTAACTTTTTTCCACTTTATTAGAGAAGTTGTGGGTTTATAGATCATGCTGAATACTTTCATTGTGCTTACTTGCAATTTGTATATCCTTCTCAGTGAAATGTCTGTTCATATCTTTTGCCCATTTTCTAACTGGATTCTTGTTTTTATTGTTGTGCTTCAAGAATTATTTACATATTCTAGATATGTCAGATATTTAGTTTGCAAATATTTTCTCACAGTCCATAATTTGCCTTTCCATCCTCTTAACAGAGTCTCTCACACAGTAAAAAGTTTTTAATTTTGATACGGTGCTCAGCAGTTTTGGTTTTTTTTTCCAATAGGGAGGCACTGGGAATCGAACGCAGGTCGCCGGCATGGCAGGTGAGAACTCTGCCTGCTGAGCCACCGTGGCCTACCCTTTTTTTTTTTTGGACTCAGCAGTTTTTGAGTTGACAGAATATATGAATTTTTTGGAGATAACTTCTTAAAAATCCTCAGTCTTTGTGCTTTTTCTGGGCTTCCAAAACTCCACTTCTGTTTTCAAGAGAATGCTAGAACAGTACTATTCCAATTATTGGTCTACAATAAGATAAAGAGCTTGTACCAGAATCTAAATCGACAATATCCTTAAGCACACTGCAGTTCAGCTGACATATTTTTCATATATATTTCATATTTTTCACAAGACTTTCTCAAAAAAGGAAGTGGTATGCAGATTCTCATTCCGGTGCAAGCTCTTTATCTCTTCACAATGGGCAAAAAAGCAGTTTGTGGGTGGCCAGTCTGGACTTCATAATGAGTAGTACTGCACTACAACTCATGTTGCCTAACACGTTCTTTATCTAAATAGAACAATCCCACCTACTAAAAATCCACCATTTCTGAAAGTCTGATTCTGTAGTTTAAAATACAAGTTTAGATTTTTCAAATACATGTTTGAAAGGCATTCTTCCTGTACTTCTTACAAAGATCTTAGGAATGAATGTTCAATCTACCAAGAACTCAGTCATTCCATACCTCCCCAAACAGATCCTTCAGGGCTGAAATAAGCAGCTGTTTGAACTGTGCAGCATTCAGTCCAACCCCATGCTCTTGAAATTCTCTGTAAAAAAACATTAAAAAGAAAAAATAAAGATTATTCTATTCCACACTCTTCTGATTCATAAAGAAAAATTTTAAATAGAACTTGTAAGACTGAACTTACAGGCAGACTTTCATATAGTGATGTTCTGAGAAATTTTTGTAAACTATTCTTTCATATGTGGTAGCTGAGGGTGGCAACTTTTCCATCGCTGATCATATCTACAGTCAAAGTCAAGAGGACTAGAAATTACCAAGGTATGGGTTATTTTTCATATTTTTAATGAGAATTTGGCCTACTTGATTTTTAAAAGACCTCCTAATATAGGATCGAATTCTGATCAAACTAAAGTTAATCACAGGCTTAAGTTTCTGTATTTCATATGTTAGACTATTGCACTCTTAAATCCTAATAACATAATTTCAGCTTAAACTTTTCCTTATTGAGTATCCAGTTCTGTGCAAAATGCTTTACATGCCTTAGCTCATTTGTTTTCAAAATGATTCTAAGGTAGAAATTATTGTTATCCCCATTTTTTAGAAGAGGAAATTGAGACTTAGGAAACTTGCCCAAGGGCACCCAGAGATTCCAACCACTTCTGAGCCCCCTCAAGACCACCCTGACATCATGCCTCAATCCAAAGAAAAAGCCAAAGCATAAAGGAGTAACTTAGATCTAAGTTTTTATTTATTCCTCTTAGCCAACACATAACATGGAACAGGAGAATGAGAGGTGATAGTTCTATGATCCCCACCCATCCTGGGTCTCCCTGTTCTTTTAGTCTGCTCAATCTGAGGCTAGGTCTACGCAGAATTATTTGGCAGCCCCACGAATGGCTGAGCTTTAACAGCAAAGGGTCTGAGAAGAATCCCTGGGATGGACACTCAATGACATTTCTAACAAATCTGGAGCCTTGAAGGATTTAGAACATATTAGTCTCCTGGTAGAGAATCCCTCTCCTTGTCTCCACTACTACCTTACTCTCCACCTGAACAGCTCCTATCATATCCTTTTAAATAAATATCGCTCTTTAGGAAGGCCTTCTTTAGACATCCTGCTCTAAATTAGGTTCCCTCATCATGCAATCTCTTAGCATTGCATATTTAATATCTGGATGTTCCACTAAAAAGCCATTTCTGAGAAAACAGAGATCCTGTCTTGTTCACTGATATTCATCAGTAACGCTAGATGCTCAATAAATGATTTATCAGTGAAGGAACTAGACAATAGCATGGTTTTTCCTTAGATCTGCTTTTACCTTTGGCTAAGAATCAATGAAATTACACCATATCAGACAGAGAGGACAAAAAGTCCCCTTAGTTATCAACCAGCCTGACACTGCTGTTTTGTAGACCAGGAAACTGAGCCTAACCAAAGGTCTTATCTTTGGTCACAGGGCTACAGACTAGCAGTCACAAAACCCATGGTGGGGCAGGCCTAGTTTCAACCACTCCGAGATGATGATTTCCACAGAAAAATAAGTCAGGATCAAGGAGCTACACCCACCTACCCATTCAATCAATTTTAACAATTATTGTGTTTGGCACATGGTTGGTATTCAACAAACACTTGTTGAATGACTGAATGACCTACAGCAGTGGTAGGCATGTATGCTCAAGAAAGCCTAGTTTCAGGACAGCAGTAAGTTTTCTGCTGCTGCTGTTTTCTCCCGTCACTAGGGTCTGGTCTGACCTGAAGGGTAGAGGAACCTCACCTATTTCATTCATTGCCTTGCACATAATAGGCGGTTTTTTTTTTTTTGCATGGGTAGGCACCAGGAATTGAACCCGGGTCTTCGGCATGGCAGGCGAGAACTCTGCAGCTGAGCCACCATGGCCCGTGCAATATAATAGGTGTTTTTTTAAATGTTACTGTGTTGAGGGCTTAGAAAGCCAGTAACAACATGCCTTAAGGAGTAAATGTTTACTGAGCAGTCACCTCTCCACAGACCTAAGTCCTCATGTCAGCGACAGCACTGTTGTCTGCAGACAGTCCTACGATTAATGAGATGATTCTTGGGAAGCCCTCCCTATAGTCTTGCATATTCACCATTCTTATCATGAAATGTGAGAGCTCCTATAGTTGTCCTCATTATCTCTGAAGTCAGCCTTTTTAATGGCTCCTGCGAGTTCATTAACTCTAACAGGTGTCCCCGCTTCCACTCCTGTCCCCTCCTCAATCTAGTCTCCACAAAACCCAGAGTGAACTTATTAAAACCTATTCAATTCTTGCCTGCCATGTGGGAGACCCGGGTTTGATTCCTGGCCCATGCAGTTCCCAAACAAACAAAACAAACAAACAAACAAAAATTCAACAAATGGTGCTGCAATAACGGGATATTCACAAAGTTAAAGAATGATAATGTGACCCCCACCATACAGCATACAAAAAAAAATAAATAAAAAGCTATTCAAGCACATCATTTTTCAAATTCTGCACACGAGCAAAACCTTGCAATGGTTCCTCCATCTCTCAGAGGACATACTAAGTTCTTACAACAGTCTGTAAGTCTCGACCTAATCATTATCATGATTCCCACTCAGCCCCACCCCTCACTTCCCCGGCTCCACCCAAACACCATACTGGCCCCTTCCTCACTCACCAGTTTCGGTCCTAAAGCCTCAAACTTCTAGCTTTTCTCCATGCTAGGAATACTCTTCCTCCAGCTAGCCACTTGACACTCCCTTGCTCCGTCATGACTGCTTAAATCTCATTCCTCTATTTGGCCCAGCGGCCACTCTAATACTTATTGCAAACTCCGCAGATACCTGGCCCTGTTCTACTTTTCTCTCATAGCATTTACCACCTTCTAACACAATTATGTAATTCACTTATTCTTTATTTGTACTCCCCCTCACTATCCCAATAGACAACACATTCTACGAGAGACGGGGATCTGTCTTGTTCACTACTATTTTCCAAGGACCTACTATTTCCACAGTGCGTCGCGCGTAAGAGGCACTCAACATATAGTTTCTGGAAGAAATCAATGCTTCTTAAAAGCTCAGTCCCCTACTGATGGGCACTTGGGTTGTTTCCAACCCTTCTTGGCTAACGGCCGACATTTATTTAGCGACCACCCCGCGCCAGGCGCGTGCAGCGTGCTTTGCACTCGAGGTCCCGCTCACTCCCCGCAGCCACCGTCCGTGACCAAGCCCATAAACCGCGTTGCACTGAGGACCGGGGAGGTTCCTGGGCAGCACCTGTCCCCGGTCCGCAGCCGCCTCTCCTTGGCGTTCCCAGCCCGGGCCCACGTGCATCTCCAGCCAGCCTGTGCCGCCCGCCGCCTGCTCCCGCCTTACGCATGCGCACGTGGGACGCGCGGCCCTGAGTAACTTAGCGCGGCCAACTGAATCCGCTCGCGGAGAATAGCCGCTCTCCCGGCGTTTCCGCCTCTCTCGCTTTCGTCGGCCTGGCCTGATATCTGCCCTCACTCCTGTTCACTGCTAGAATTTGCTAAGGCTGGGGCTCCCACGTAGCTGCAAGGGTCTGGGTGCCCCGGACACTCCGCGAATGTTTATGTTTGGCTGCTTCTTGTGCCGCCTCCGGAAGCATGGTGTCTCGGAGAGGATGTGAGTCACAGCGCGGCGGCACGCTAAGGACCTAGGCCTACATCCTGTTCAGGAGCTGATCGCTGCTGCGCCCAGCGCCCCCTGCTGCCCACTCCGGGAAAGCTGCGTGTGCGAATGTCTGCATGTAAAACTGTTTTAATTTGCAGTGATGTTAAGATATACTGTTAAAAGGGAAAAGCCCCATGCCATATCTCCAGGATGTGCTGTTATGTGCTCGGCACTTTATAGGTGTTGGGAACTCAGTGAAGAGAAAGAAGACATGGTCCCTATTCCCATGAAACACAGAGTGTGTTCACTTTAATAACAATAATAACAATAATAGGGGCTAATATTGATCTAGCGGTTACTCCGTGCCAGGGCTTTCCATAAAATTTTACATATGTTATCTCATGCACCTTCACACAATCTTATGAGGTAACTATTTTTTCTTTTAATGCCATTTTTCAGAAGAGGAAACTGAGGCACAGAGAGCCTAGGTTACTTGACTTCATAACTGTACGTGATGGACCAGACCATCTGACTCCAACTGGTGCTCCATACACTGCACCGTATTACCTACCACCAGTTGTGTGCATGTGACTCAGGAGTTTATAAGGGGCCAGGGCTTTGTCTGTGTTGCTTCACCACTGTATTCTGATACCTGGCATAGTGCCTAGCACCCAGTAGACACTCTACATGTACTTACTGAATGCATTTGTTCATAACTGCTTGTATCAGTTCTGCCTGGGTTGGGGGTGAAGGGTGTGGAGCTATCCCTGCCTTAAACAGCAGAGTCTGGGTCAGCTCAGACGTTCTCCATCTTTTCTTTCTCAGAATCATTGTCTCCAGTTTCTCAAAGCTTCTAGCTTTGGCCACACTCTCCAATCCTGCAAGCCCCGCTTCCCTACCTTCTCCTCTGAGAGGAAACAGGACTTGATGCAAATGAGGTGTGTTAGTTAGATTCAGTTGTCAACTTGGCCAGGTGAGCATACCTAGTCTTGTTGCTGTGGACATAAGCCAATGGTACCTGAACCTCATTTGTTGCTAATTACATCTGCAGTCGGCTAGGAGGCGTGTCTGCTGCAATGAGTGACATTTGACTTAATCGGCTGGTGCTTAAATGAGAGAAGGCAATGTAGCACAGCCTAGCAGCTCAGCATTCGTCATCTCAGCACTAGCAGCTCAGCCCAGGCCTTTGGAGATGGAGAAAGAAGTCACCCCGGGGAAAGTTGTTGGAACCCAGGGGCCTGGAGAGAAGACCAGCACAGACCATCCTGTGCCTTCCACGTAAGAAAGAGCCTCTGTGGAAAGTTAGCTGCCTTTCCTCTGAAGAACTAACAAAATAAATCCCCTTTTATTAAAAGCCAGTCCGTCTCTGGTGTGTTGCATTCCCACAGCTAGCAAACTAGAACATGAGGGAAGGGTGGAGGGAATCAACACAGACTCCACAAACAGTGGCATTTTCTTTCTCAAAAGAGCTTAGATTTTGACAAATACTGTATGGTCTCACCGATATGAACTAACATTAATGAATGAACTTGGATAATTTCAGTTAAGAACAGAGGTCATCAGGAGAAAGAAATAGGGTAGATATTGGGTAATTGGAACTGAAGGGATACAGATTGTGCAAAGGACTGATTGTAAAAATTCAGACATGGATAGCACAATACTATCTAACTGTAATACAGTAATGTTAGAACACTGAATGAAACTGAATGTGAGAATGATAGAGGGAGGAGGCCTGAGGGCACAAATGAGATCAGAAGGAAAGATAGACGATAAAGACTGAGGTGGTATAATCTAGGAATGCCTAGGGTGTATAATGATAGTGACTAAATGTACAAATTTAAAAATGTTTTGCACGAGGAAGAACAAAGGAATGTCAATAATGCAGTGCGTTGAAAATAGATGGTAATTAATATTTTAAAACTTTAACTTATGTGTGAGGCTAAAGTAAAAAATGTTTATTTGGTACAAAATTTATATTTTGACTAGTGCATTTCCTAGTATAACTTATGTGGACAGCTTAACTGAACACCATAAGTACATGGAACCTTGAGTAGGGCATGAGACTTTGTAGGTTTGTCCAGAGTGATGCCTCGATAAATCCCAGAAGAATTTGAACAGTGAATAAAAAAGTATTTGCAACATCCCCTTGGGGGAATGGTGAGAAAGGGCAAAATTCAACTTCCCCAAGTGGAGAATTCTTGATATTCTCACAAGCAGTAAGGACAACCAAAGCAATAGACTGAGCCCCCAATCTTGGAGTTTCTTCATATGAAACTTAACCCCACAAAGGATAGGTCAAGCCTACTTAAAATTAGACCTAAGAGTCACCCCCAAGAGAACCTCTTTTGTTGCTCAGTTGTGGCCTCTCGCTCTCTCAGCCAACACAACAAGCAAACTCACTGCCTTCCCCCTCTCTACGTGGGACATGACTCCCAGGAGTGTGGACCTTCCTGGAACATGGGACAGAAATCCTAGAATGAGCTGAGACTCAGCACCAAGCGATTGAGAAAACCTTCTCGACCAAAAGGGGAAAGAGAGAAATGAGACAAAGTAAAGTGTCAATGGCTGAGAGATTCCAAACAGAGTTGAGAGGTTATCCTGGAGGTTATTCTTACACATTAAATAGATATCACCTTTTTAGTTAAAGGGTAACAGAGAGGCTAGAGGGAAGTGCCTGAAAATGTAGAGCTGTGTTCCAGTAGCCATGTTTCTTGAAGATAATTGTATAATGATATAACTTTTGCAGTGTGACTGTGTGATTGTGAAAACCTTGCGTCTGATGCTTCTTTTATCTACCTTATGGACAAATGAGTAAAACATATGGATTAAAAATAAATAAATAATAGGGGGAACAAATGTTAAAATAAATTTAGTAGATTGAAATGCTAGTGATCAATGAAAGGGAGGGGCAAGGAGTATGGTATCTATGAATTTTTTTCTATTTTCTTTTTATTTCTTTTTCTGAATTGATACAAATGTTCTAAGATATGATCATGATGATGAATATACAGTTATGTGATGAAAAAAAGAATGTTCATATTGTATGCTGATTGGTTTTATTAATAAAAATTAAAAAGTTTTAGATTTTGGAAGTTGGCAGAAGTTGCTTTGAATCCATCCTTTGCCACTTACTCTGTTTTCTCATCTGTCAGAGAGAAAGATTAGGAGTATCTACCTCACAGAATCACAAGGAAAAAAACTTTTGAAAAAAATTGTAAAACACCTGGCACCTAGGAAGCACTCAGTAATGAGAGAGGGCACCCTAAACCAGCCATCTGGCAAACCCATCCTGCCCGGCTGCAGCCCAGAGACACAAGAGCAGCTCACGCCTTTCGTGCTTCAAATAACCTTGGATAATTTTCACTATCCTCCTGCATCCAACCCTGAAAATCAAGTGCCTTCCTAATTGCCTGAATTTTCTCAGTGCTGTCTAGTTAATCCAGAGTTGAGGATAGAAGAGATGCCTTTGAATGATAAAGCTAGAGTTGGTTGATTTTTGTTTTTCAATTAAATTTTATCTTTGAATGGGAATTTAGGCTGAAGGCATCCTTTCAAAAGGAATAATGGGATAAGCAATGAATGGTAGGTTTCCCTCTCATTCCCCTCCAGAGGTAAACCTTTATTAGTTTCTTAATGTCTTCCCAGAGATATGGTATGAGGGGTTTTCCCTCTTAACAGTTTATCCTAACATGAATCCAAATTAAAACACACAGGGCTGCCTCTGTCTTTATAAAAGTTGTCCAGCATTCCATTAGGTGGAGTCATTGGCCCTTGAGGAACCATTCCCACACCCTCTGTCTCTCTCATCTTTCCGAGCAAAGGTGTTGGGGCAAATCTGAGAATATTTATGTTCCTGGAAGGTTTGGCAGCCAAGAGTTTAATCCACATTTCTTTCTCCTCTATTGTGTTCCGCTCCCCTCCCTGTCTTGTTAACTGGTGCCAAGTGAATTTTGCTAAGGCTAAAAGAGCTTTCTCAACTTTGAAAAAAAAAATAAAAGGCAGGGGAGAGGCCTAGGTGGGATTCCAGTCTCTTAACTTCTACAGCCTTAATTCTTCTTTAATCAAATGAAAATAGCACCCACTTATGGCATCAGATTGAAAGATAGGACAAAGGAGGAGAAAATGATCAGAAGTTAAAAGCTATGAAACCACAGTTGTTTTCATTTAGGGAGAACTGTCATGTGCCAGAGAGCTTGCTTACATTATTTTACCAACCCAGCAAATGTCATTATGATTATCATCTTTTGCAGATGAATAAAAATGAAGCTCAGAGAGGTTGTCATTTGTCCAGTGTAGTTAAAGCCTCCAAAGCCAAGATGCTATACTCCATATCACCCATATGACGATAAGGCTGGTAGCTGCTTCTTTGAGGCAACCCTGAATATCATCTCCAAACTGAAAACTGCAGAGCAGACCATGCTTTAAGGTAGATTCCCTGGAAGCAGAGCTTGAGACAGGGATCTTTCTGCAAGTTATTTATTGGGGAAGAGCTCTCATCTGAAACCTATAAGGGAGAGAGGCAAGCGGGATGGGGTAGAGAAAGCTAAGTACAGATGTGGGCTCAACTCAAGTCTAGCCCAGCCTGATCTCACAGGGGTCCCTGGAACATAAATGACAGCAGAAAGCTTCCAGTCTTTGAGGCAAGGGGCCAAACCTTTCTACTCTCCCTCAGTCATTGTCTTCCAGCATTAGGATTGCCAGATTAGCATATAAAAATACAGGATGCACTCTTACATATGAATTTCAGATAAATGACGAATGGGACATGTTTCAGTTTGCTAATGCTGCTGGAAATGCAATATACCAGAAACGGATTAGTTATTATAAAGGGAATTTATTAAATTACAAGTCTACAGTTCTAAGGTCATAAAAATATCCAACTAAGGCATCCAGGGAAAGATACCTTGATTCAAGAAAGGCCAGTCAGGAAGGCACATGGCTGGTGTTGCTGGTCCTTTGGCTTCTGGCTTGAAACAGCTTCCCTGGGGGCATTTTCTTTCTGCATCTCCAAATGTCTCTGTCTGTGTCCGCTCTGAAACTTTTACCAAAATTGTTCCCTCTTAAAGGACTCCAGTAAGGAGCTCACCTTGAGTGGGTGGAGACACATCTCCATGGAGAGCACCTCATCAAAAGGTCCCACCCACAATTGGGTGAGCTACATCTCCATGGAAACAACATAATAAAAAAAAATCCCAACCAACAGCATTAAATTAGAATTAAAGAACATGGCTTTTTTGGGGTACACAACAGTTACAAATAGGCACAGGAAATATGTAAATTATTCTTTGTTTACCTGAAATTCAAATTTAACTGGACATCCTGTATTTTATATAGCAACCTCTCAGGTACCTCTAGTCTTCTGAGGGTGATTCTCTGGGGAAAAGGGGAAGCTGTGAGCCCTCAGCAGCCAACACTCATAGCAACCGGGGTTGGGTGCAGCAGTCAATAGAAGGACCCTCATAGGGCTCTGGCAGTACCCACCATAGGCAGGGACTCTAGAGGCAGCACACCAGTCAACATTGCCAAGCGCCAGAAACTCCAGCCCAGATTAGCAACTCCAAGCCCCCCTGAGGATGGCCCTGGGCTCCTCCCCACTCCCCTGCTTTGGTCCTCCCCTGGCTTGTGTGGGAACCAGAGCTAGGCTATTTAACTTCATCTGAACCAGCATTTCTGGAATTTATTTAAATAATAGAGGAAGCCTTCCTCAGAAGTGACTCTTGAACCTCCCTTTCACAGACTCCGGGATGCCAGGAAGGAAGGATTCAAGGAAGGCCCTGAGATCCTCTCTTAAGAGTCAAAGGTCCTCTTCTAGGTGTTCAGAGAAGTCTCTGTAAAGATATTTACAGCCTCTCCTGCCCCTCTGCCCCTCACTCTCTCTGGAGGACTCCAGCCCTGTTCCTGGAATTTGGTGGGTCTGTGGGTTCTGACCTAGTTGAGCCCCAAGATACAGAGGTAAATGAAAAGCACAAAGGGTGGGGCCACAGTGATGTCCAGCACGCCCCTGGTTCACGCGAGAAACAACTCACACACCAACTGTGCGGTCTCTCTGTTTATATCATGTGTGGGTGTGTGCAGACGCACAGAAACGTCTAGAAGAATTCCCAGCGGCTCGAGGGGGGTGGGGTAGGATTGTGTGTGGGCTGCAGGAGACTGTCACATTATTTTTAGCATTCTTTTTATTTGGTGTGTTTTAAAGTGAGAGACCTTCTTCTTTTTTTTTTTTTTAATTTGCATATGGGCAGGAGGCACCAGGGATCCAACTCCAGACCTCCAGCACGGCAGGTTGGAGCTCTGCCTGCTGAGCCACGGCAGCCGCCCAAGAGAGCTTCATTTTTATAATAATAATGATGTTAAATAAAACTCAGGACCTGCCCATTCTCGTCACAAGAGGGAGGGCTGAGCCACGTGCATCTGCAAGGTCTGCTTTCCCCTGCAAAGACCAGTGAATGCAGGATCCCTTATCTGCAGTCCTAAAGCAAAGAAAAAAATGGAAACCAAATCTTTCCTCATTTGGAGCCAACACTTCATCTGAATTGAGGTGAGGCTTTTTATAGCTTTTGTTCCCTTTACATAGATATCCATACCTGACACAGAAATATGAATGCATTTCATCGGGTAGGGCTGCCCCAGCCCCTGCTGGGGGCGCTGCATGACAGATGGTCTACACCCCACAGTGTAACGGAGAAGTTAGGATTTAACAAATGATTATGATTATTTGAATCATTATGTGATATTTCCTTTTTACTTTTTAGTATATTAGAATAGCCAGAAAGAAATACCTAAAATAACTGAACTGTAATTCAGTTGCCTTGATCTTTTTTTTTTTTTAGAATCTTTATTATGAATGGTCAATGTTAAAAATGTGAAATATATGGAAACCGTTGCTTGTCATTTACACACTCTAGCGGTCGAGATGCAACATCTAGTTCATTGTTATATGTGAGTACAGATTTTCTTCCTGGGCTGCATGATTTGGAGTTTGCTCTCTTTACCAGAGTCATAATAGTGAAAACTGTCCTTTTGTGTCTGGCTTATTTTACTCAGCATTATATCCTCCCTATGTTGTCATATGCGTCAGGACTTCATTTCTTCTTACTGCTGCATAAAATTCTATCATGTGTATACACCACATTTTGTTTGTCCACTAGTCGGTTGATGTTTCCATCTTTTGGCAATTATGAATAGTGCCACTAAGAGCATCGGTGTACAAATGTCTGTTTGTGTCACTGTTTTCAGCTCTTCGGGTATATACCTAGTATTGGTATTGTCGGGTCACAGGGCAACTTGATATTTAGTTTTTTATTTGATATTTAGCTTTTTAAGGAGCCAGCAAACTGTCTTCCACAGTGGATATCTGTAGCTATTAGAAGTTTCTTTCTCTTCCAAATAAATATAATAACTAGTTTTTCCAAGTCTTCAAAGTACGTTCTTGGAATTTTGATTGTTATTGTGCTGAATTTGTAGATCAGTTTGGGTAGAATTGACACCTTAATGACATTTAACTTCCTATCCATGAGAACGGAATGGCTTTCTATCTGTTAAGATCTTCTTTAATTTCTTTTAGCAATGTTTTGTAATTTTCTGTGTCCTTCATATCCCTAGTTAAATTTTTCCTAAATACTTGATTCTTTTAGTGGCTATTTTGAATGGCTTTTTTCGCTTGTCTCCTCAGTGAGGTTATTACTCCTCATTTGACTCCTTAGTTATATCATTGCTTGTGTATAAAAACATTACTGATATTTGTACATTAATCTTGTATCCTGCCACTCTGCTGAATTTGTTTATTAGCTCAAGTAACTTTGTCATAGATTTCTCAGGATTTTCAAAGTATAGCATCATGTCATCTGCAAATAATTAAAGTTTTACTTCTTCCTTTCCTATTTGGATGCTTTTTATTCCTTTCTCCTGACTTATTGCTCTAGCTAGGACTTCTAATAGAATGTTGAATAATACTGGTGACAATGGGCACCCTTGTCTCATTCCTGATCTTAGGGGGAATGCTTTCAATCTCTCACCATTGATAATGATGCTGGCTGTGGGTTTTTCATATATGCCCTTTATGATATTGAGGAAGTTTCCTTCAGTTCCTGCCTTTGAAATGTTTTTATCAGAAAAGGACACTGAATTTTGTTGAATGCCTTCTCAGCATCAATTGATGTTGCATCTCGACCGCTAGAGTGTGTAAATGACAAGCAATGGTTTCCATATATTTCACATTTTTAACATTGACCATTCATAATAAAGATTCTAAAAAAAAAAAAGATCAAGGCAACTGAATTACAGTTCAGTTATTTTAGGTATTTCTTTCTGGCTATTCTAATATACTAAAAAGTAAAAAGGAAATATCATATAATGATTCAAATAATCATAATCATTTGTTAAATCCTAACTTCTCTGTTACATTGTGGGGTGTAGACCATCTGTCATATCATCATATCATCATATGATTTTTCCCCTTCAATTTGTTAATGTGCTGTATTATATTAATTGATTTTCTTATATTGAACCACCCTTACATTTCTGGTATAAACCCTACTTGGTTGTGATGAATAATTCTTTTAATATATCGTTGGATTTGATTGTTCATAATATCCTTTTATGATTTTTAAAATTTCTTCAAGATCCATGGTAACAACCACCCTCTCATTTCTGAATTTGTTTATTTGCCTCCTCTCTCTCTCTCTTTTATTTTTCTTTTTGTCAGCCTAACTAGGGGTCCATCAATTTTACTGATTTTCTCAAAGAACCAAATTTTTGTTTTGTTGATTCTTTCTATTGTTTTTGTTGTTGCTGTTCTCTAGCTCATTTATTTCTGCTTTAATCCTAGTTATTTCTCTTCTTCTGTTTGCTTTGGGGTTAGTTTGCTGTTCTTTCTCTAGTTCCTCCAGGTGAGCAGTTCTTTTTTCATATAGATATTTAGAGCAATAAATTCCCCTGTCACCACTGCCTTTGCCACATCCCATAAATTTTGATATGTTGTAATTTCATTTATATTCGTCTCCAGGTATTTGCCAGTCTCTAACAATTTCTTCTTTGACCTACAGATTGTTTAAAAGTGCATTGTATTTGTGAAAGTTTTGGTTCTTTGGTGATTGTTAATTTCCAGCTTGATTTCATCATGATCAGAGAAAGAGCCTTGAGTAATTTGAATCTTGTTAAATTTATAAAGACTTTATTTGTGGCCCAGCATATGATCTATCCTGGATAATGTTCTATGAGCACTGGAGAAGAATGTATATCATGATATTTTGGAGTGTAATGATTTATACATATCAGTTAGGTTGAATTCATTTATCACATTATTTAAATTCTCTATATCCTTATTGATCCTCTGTCTAGTTGTTCAATCCATAGAGGAGAGTGGTGTGTATTGAAGTCTTCCACTATTACTGTTGAAACATCTATTGCTCCCTTCAGGGTTTTTTTTTTCTCTCTCTCTTTTTTTAAAAATTTTCTTTAAGAAAATTTTTTTTATTGAGAAATTTTCACACACAGTCCATCCATAGTGTACAATCAGTGGCTCACAATATCATCACATAGTTGCATATTCATCACCAAGATCATTTTTAGAACATTTGCATCACTCTAAAAAAAGAAATAATAAGAAAAAAAGAAAACCTCAAACATCCCACACCCATTACCCCTCCCTCTCACTGAACACTAGTATTTCAATCTACCCTATTTATTTTACCCCTTATTCCCCCCATTATTTATTTTTCCTTAGTTTTTTACTCATCTGTCCATACCCTGAATAAAGACTCCCTTCAGTCTTGCCAATGTTGCCTCATGTACTTTGGAGCTCCTTGATTGGGAACATAAACATTTATGAGTGGTATTTCTTCTTGATGAATTGTCCCTTTTATTATATATAATGTCCTTCCTTGTCTCTTTGATATATATCACTTTTACAGTCAATTTTATTTGATATTAGTATGGCTACTCCTGCTTTCTTTTGGTTATAACTTGCATAGACCATCTTTTTCCACACTTTCACTTTCAATCTATTTGTATTCTTGGATCTAAGATGAGTCTCTTGTAAGCAGCATATAGATGAATATTTTAAAATCCATTTTACCAATCTGTGTCTTTTAAATGGTGAGTTTAGTCCATTAACATTAAAAGTTATTACTTTAAAGGCAGTTCTTGAATCTACCACCTTATTCTTTAGTTTTTGTTTGTCAAATCTATATTTTCTTTTCCCTCTCTCTCTTTTAATCCTTTAAGTTACCTTTATTGATACTCTTCAGTTCTGTACACTCCCCTCCAGACCCTCCACTCCTGTCTTTTGTTTTTTTCAGTTGACAGAACTCTCTTTAGTATTTCTTGTAGGGCAAGACTCTTGTTGGCAAATTCTCTCTACCTTTGTTTGTCTATGAAGGTTTTAATCTCTTCCTTAATTTTGCAGGACAACTTGGCAGGATAAAGAATTCTTGGCTGGATCAAATTCTCATTCAGAATGGGAATTGCATTGATGATCCCCTTTTAGATTTGGTTTATGGGGCCTTCCCTGTTAAACCACATTTAAGATTTCATGGGGCACTGCAGTTCTACTTGAGGCTCTACTGAAAGCTAGGCAGATAGGCAATTTGCCAGACTATACTTTCTGCTTCTTCCTAGCAGATGATGCTCTTGAACCACTTCTCCTCAGGCCCACTTCTCCCCGCCTGTAGGTGCCGGTTGAGCTGCAGACCCAATGTAATTCCAGCCAGGGCCACTGGTCTCATTGCACACTGAAAGCTGCCAACCCCAGGGCTGGGGAATGGGCAGTGTGCATCTCAGCGTAGACCCCATTTGTGTGCCTGATACATCTGGTGGCCCCAAGATAACCTTGGGCTGTGGGACTGGGTATTTCAGCTTCTCCTACCCACAGCCAATCTGTAATTGTCTGGCAGCTGGTTGCAACATTCAGTTCAGCTGGCTTCCTTGGCCTCTCCTCTCTGTCCATGCATGCCTGAGGTCTCTGGGCCTCCGTGGGGGAAGGGGAGTGATACTGGGACCCAAATAAGTCTCTTTCACTGCCAGCTGTCGGACCGGTACCACTTTGTGTCTCCTACTCCTCCCTGGGAAAGGGCCCCCAAGTCTCCACCAGAAAAGACCAGGTGCCACAGCAGCCTGTTTCAGTGGTAGAGAGCAAGCATTGTACTCTAACAAAATGATTTCTGTGCACAAGGAAAGAAAGTCTGTTAGCTTCTGAGTTCCCCATGGGAACTCCTGGCTTTGGAGCTGTGAGGAAAAATTTCCCAAGCCAGCTGTGGGGTAGGCTGGATTCATGACTGAGCACACTTACCCCATCCTCTCCGTCTCAATTTCTCCACTTTTTCATTCAGGGCCTTCTTATACAAGGTAGAAGATCCTCTCTGGTCACTTGCACCCTGGAACCACTGTCCTGGTGATTTTTTTCTGTTCCATCTCTCCTTTTTACATGGAGCCAGTGTGAACTTAGACTCTCCTATTCTACCATCTTCCTAGAAGTTCAGTTGCCTTGATCTTTGATAATGACTGTATGACTATAGCCTTTATCTTGTGATTGTAAAAACATTGTGACTGACCCTCACCTGTACCCCTTATCCTGTTTTCAACCTTAGAGTCTTATGATCACTAAAGACAGCCCCTAAGTTTATTAATGAAGGATTTTGAGTCAGCCCAGAACTAACCCACCCCAATTCCAATACTATCTTGCTAAACAGAGCTGGATTTAACCAAAATTGGCCCACCTGGCATATACACTGGCTAAATTTTAACCTAGAAGTGACCTACACCTCATTCTAAAATCATATCCATCATCATATTAATGTTGCCATTTTCTCACACACATTCTGTGACTAAGCACGTAATCAATCTGCACATGCTCAATGATTAGATTATATCTAATGTCATCATCTCAAGCCATTATACTCATTATCCTACAATCTGCCCATCTTTTGATATTATAAAACTCTCAGAGGTACTACAGTTTGGGGAGACAGATTTTTAGGCCAGTAGGTCATCCGATCTCCTGCTTCATGCTTTAGCAATAAACTATTTCTCTCTTGAAACCTGATATCTCAGGAACTGCTCATTTGAGTGCATTGGGCAGAGAAACCACTGCTTTTGATTGGTATAAACAGTACCTTTCTAAGATCAGAAAATTTATGAGTTCTCTATCACATCTAGCCCCATGATTTAGTAGGAGATCTTGGTAAGGGAGTGTACACCCATCCTCAAGCTAATGTTTTGGCAGCTGCCTTTCACGAGTGGTCCTTCAAGGCCAGTCACCCTGTCACCCACCAGCCAGCTTTGACTGGGGGTCATTGGGATTGTCACCTTAGTCCAGTTTCTGCCTTTAAGAATCCTTCTTCCCTCCCTCCCTACATGGGACATGACTCCCAGGGATAAGCCTGGACCTGGCATCGTGGGAGTGAGAAAGCCCTCTTGACCAAAAGGGGGAGAGAAATGAAACAAAATGAAGTTTCAGTGGCTGAGAGATTTCAAACAGAGGTGAGAGGTCATGTGGGAGATTATTCTTATGCATGATATTATATAGATATCCCTTTTCAGTTTATGGTATATTGGAGTATGCTAGAGGGAAGTACCTGAAACTGTTAAACTATAATCCTGTAGCCTTGATTCTTGAACATGACTGTATAATTATATAGCTTTTATGGTGTGACCGTGTGATTGTGAGAACCTTGTGATTAACACTCTCTTTACTCAGTATATGGACAGATGAAAATAAAGACAAAAAATAGATAAATAATAGGGGGGTGATAAGGGGTATAGGATGTTCTGGGTGTTCTTATTTATTTATTTATTTTGGAGTAATAAAAATGTTCAAAAATTGTTTGTGGTGATGAATGTGTAACTATATGATGACACTGCGAACCACTGATTGTACACTTTGGATGATTATATAGTATGTGAACAGACCTCAATATAATTGTATTTAAAAAAAAAAGGAATCCTTATTTAGTTTGAAATGTTAGTGATAAATGAAAGCAAGGGGTAAGGGGTATGGTATGTATAATCTTTTTTTCTCTATTAT
>PVIY010037092.1:0-24950 GCA_004026745.1 Myrmecophaga tridactyla
TAGTTTGAAATGCTAGTGATCAATGAAAGCAAGGGGTAAGGGGTATGGTAGGTATAATCTATTTTGTTTTTCTTTCCTGTGTTCGTTTTATTTCTTTTTCTATTGCCTTTTTATTTCTTTTTCTGAATTAGTGCAAATGTTCTAAGAAATGATGAATATGCAACTAAGTGATAATATTGTGAATTACTGATTATGTATGTTGTTTATTTTTTTAATTAATAAATAAATTTTTGAAATATTCAAGTATTTTTTTAAACATTTATTAATGATGCTGACCTTGCTGTAGGAAAAATAGCACTTGAAAAGTATAGATGATAGGGTGCAAAGGGCTAAGTTTGTAGATACTGACCATAAGTGAGGTAAGTTAGAGAGAAAGTCTTGGGCAGGTTTTGATGGGTAGAAAAATTTGGAGAGTGGAGCAGAGTTAGTAAGGTTATGATGGAACCTTGATTTGGCCAGAGCAGGGTGCTTGTGTTAGGAAGTAAACAGGCATAAGGGTGAGCCAAGTCACAAAGGGTTTTGAAAATTAAACCTTGATTAAACAACTAAACTTTAACATGAAACTGTTTCATTTGTTTAAATGATTGTTCAAAAGCCTTTATTATCTGTAAATGTACCTTGCTGTTTTAGTAAGTGTTGATGGTCTGTTCATTTATTGCCATGTAACAAATCACCCCCAAAACAGTGGCTTAATGTATTAACAATTATTTCTTTTGCTCATGAACATAGGGGTGGAGTCGTATATTAATTTTCTACTACCACAAATTTAGTGCCTTAAAACAACACCCACTTACTAGCTCACAGTTCTGTAGGTAAAAAGTCCAGGCATGGCTTAGGTGTTTTTATCTCTGCTCAGGATATTTTATCATTCAGATGCTATGGGAAAGCCCTCTTCCACACTTACTCAGGTTGTTTGCATTATTCAGTTCCTTACATAGTGGGACTAATCCCCATTTTCCTGCTGACTGTTAGCTAGGGGCCACTCTCAGCTCCTAGAGGCTGCCCTACTGCATTCCTTGCCACATGGCCCACAATGCTATACTTTATTTGTTCAAAGCCTACATTGGAGAGTTTCCCTCCGGTTAAATCCCTTGAATCCCTCACATTCTTCAAATCTCCTTGAAGAGAAGCCCAGTCCCTCTTAATAGATTGCCTGATTAGATCATATCCACCCAGGATAAGTTAACTGGGAAGTGTGTGTTCTCCAGCAGTTGGGAATCGTGGAGGCCATCTTGGAATTCTGCCTCCTACAAGTAATGTCCTCTGCTGTCAAGGACCTTAGAGTCTTAGTTATTGAAAATTGCAAAGAAGTTTACCAGTGTCCATCCTGTTTTTCTGAACTTCATGAACGTAAGGCTCACCATCTCTATGACCAGGAATGGTGGCATAGTTAGTGTAGTGGCTGAGGTATAGACTCTGGTACCCTACCTCTTCAGTCCAAAGCCTGGCTCTACTTTTTAACTAATGATGTGACCTTAGGTATGGTACTCAGCTTCCCTCTCTGCCTGTTTTCTCACCTGTAAAATAACATCAGGACTTCCCTTGTAGGGTTTTGATGATTAAATTAGTTGATATCGGGCGGGCCATGGTGGCTCAGGAGGCAGAGTTCTTGCCTGCCATGCTGGAGACCTGGGTTTGATTCCCAGTGCCTGCTCATGCAAAAAAAAGAAAAAATTAGTTGATATCTAGAAAACTCTTTGAACAGTGATTGGTATACAGTAAAATGCTTTCAAAGTGTTTACTTTTTAAAAAGTGCAAAGGAGTCAGTTAAGGAAAAAAATCCATTCAAAATAGCAGCTAAAAGAATCAAGTACCTAGGAATGAACTTAACCAGGGGTGTAAAGGACTTATACACAGAAAACTATGTAACACTGCTAAAAGAAATCAAAGAATATGTAAATAGGTGGAAAGACATTCCCTGCTCATGGATAGGAAGGTTAAATATAGTTAAGATGTCAATTCTACCCAAATTGATCTACAGATTGAACGCAGTACCAATCAAAATTCCAACAACCTACTTTGAAGACTTGGAAAAGCTAGTTACCAAATTCACCTGGAAGGGAAAAAGACCCTGAATAGCTAAAAGCATCCTAAAAAAAAAAGAAGAAGAAGAAGGGGGAGGATTAATATTTCCTGAATTTAAAACTTTATATTATAAAGTCATAGTGGTCAAAAGAGCATAATATTGGCACAAAGATAGTATTGACCAATGGAATCAAATTGAGAGTACAGAAATAGACCATCAAATCTATGGTCAACTGAAATTTGACAAGGCCCCCAAATCCTCTGAATTGGGACAAAACAGTCTTTTCAATAAATGGGCATGGGAGAACTGGATATCAATAGCCAAAAGAATGAAAGAGGGGACCCTTACTTCACAGCCTATACAAAAATTAACTCAAAGTAGATCAAACATCTAAATTTAAGAATTAGTACCATAAAGCTTCTAGAAGAAAATGTAGGGAAACATCTTCAAGACCTAGTAATAGGAGGTAGCTTCTTAAATTTTACACCCAAGCATAAGCAACAAAATTAAAAATAGATAAATGGGAACTCCTCAAAGTCAAATACTTCTGCACCTCAAAAGACTTTGTCAAAAAGGTGACTAGGCAGCCAACCCAGTGGGAGAAAATATTTGGAAATCACATATCAGACAAAGGTTTGATATCCAGTATACACAGGAAATCATGCAACTCAATAACAAAAGAACAAACAACCCAATTATAAAATGGGCTAGAGAGATGAATAGTTATTTTACTGAAGAGCGAATACACATGGCTCAAAAGCACATGAAGAGATGCTCATTTTCATTGGCTATAAGGGAAATGCAGATGAAGACTACAATGAGATACCACCTCACATCTATAAGAATGGCTGCTATTAAACAAACAGGAAACTACAAATGTTGGAGAGGATATGGAGAAATTAGGACACTTATGTACTGCTGGTGGGAATGTATAATGGTGCAGCCACTATGGAAGACTGTTTGGTGGTTCCTTAGGAGACTAAATATCAAGTTGCCCTGTGACCCAGCAATAGCACTACTTGGTATATACCCAGAAGAGCTGAAAGCAATGACAGAAACAGACATTTGCACACTGATGTTCTTAGCAGCATTATTCACAATTGCCAAAAGAAGGAAACAATCCAAGTGCCCATCAACAGTTGAGTGGATTAACAAAATGTATATACATGCAATAGAATATTATGCAGCAGGAAGACAAAATGACATCCTAACGCACATGACAAGATGGATGAGCCTTGAGGACATAATGCCGAGTGAAATAAGCCAGACACAATACACACTCTATTACTCTACTTTTATGACCATGGTATAGGTAAAATCAGAGGCTTATAATACATGATATAGAGGATTTAAAGATACATAGAAGCTAGAGATGGATGAATACTTAGCTAATGAGGTTGAACTCTAATGTAAGGGGATAGATAGAAGTGAAGGTGGTTCACTAATGGGTCTATGAGTGATGTTACCATATTGAAGGTAAAAATGATTGAAAGTCCTGAGACTAAGGTTCAATTTCTGATGCCTGCCTATGCAAAAAAAAAAAAAAAATGATTGAAAGGGGTTGAATAGATCTGTGGGTCCCACCGATTAACACTACATATATAAATAAGTTCTTGCATGAACTTATTTCATGAGTTCTTGCATGAACTACTCCAAAAGTATAATTCTTGTACAAAGAGTGTTTAAGTTCAGGGTATAGGGAAAATTGCTATTGCATGCTATGGGATATGTTTAATAACAGGAAAACATCATTAGTACCACAGGAAAACATCATTAGTACCACAGCAACACCAGGGGTAAATAATGGGAGGAGAAACAAGGGAAAAGGGGAAGTTTAGATTTCCTATTTGGTGAAGGTGTGTTTATTGATTATCTTTCTCTTGGGAACAATGAAATTATCTAAAATTGAGAGTGTTGTTGGACTGTGGACTTTGGACATTACATATGATGCCTAATGAATGCGGGTGGCTGGAGGATGCACTGAATGAGAAGTAAATTGGCAAAGAAAGGTATATACATATGCTCGAATATTGTGCTGCTACAAAAAAGAACAAAGTTGTGAGGCATGCAACATTGTGAATGAACCTATGGGAGGTTTGGTGAGGCAAAATAAGCCAGAAATAAAAGAGCAATTATTGTATGGTCTCATTTAGAAAATATTTATAATAAAATAGGGGCCTAGATTGTGAACTTTTGTGGCAGTCACATTTTGTCTGGAGTGGTGATTATTATTTCCAGATTATGAGAGGCTGTTTTATATATGAATAACCTGGTATTCAGAGATAAGAAAGAAGGCAGTCAGGTCAGGATTAAGGTAATTCAGAACACAGGGGTAAGGAAGACATTGTCTGTATTTTAGAACCTCATCTATTCTTTGAGACCAAAGGAAGAATGGTTTATTTTGTCCAGAACCTAAATTTTCTGTAGCACATAATCTAACTCAACCTGTCTAGATAGCTCATTTAAACAATAGGAACATGGGGAGCCCAGAATAAGAATGAGGTCCTTTAATCTTGTATAGCTTAATGTAATTCCTGGATGTATCCCAGAATGTATTAAGCAGATAATCAAAAAGTATTCTCAAAGTTCCTTGAGGGGTGGGGGAAAAATAGGGAACTATGAAACTTTACCACCATGGAAATCCCTGATACTGCGTCAGACATTAGGGCCATCAAATCAATAGGCCACACCCTTGATCTTGAGGCTTACTCTTGTGAAGCTTATGTATGTAGTGGAAAAGCTTAGCCTACCTATAGGTGTGCCTAAAAGTCACACCTCTGGAGGGCCTCTTTTGTTGCTTAGATGGTGGACTCACTCTCTCTAAGCCCAACTTTGCAAGTGAAATCATTGCCCTCCCCACTACGTGGGACATGACATCCAGGGGTGAATGTCTTCCTGGCCATGTGAGAGATGACTCCCAGGGATGAGTCTGGCCCTGGCACTGTGGAATCAACAATGCCATCCTGACCGAAAGGGGGAAAAGAGATGTTACAAATAATGTATCAGTAGCTGAGAGTTCAAATAGAGTCGAGAGACTACTCTGGAGGTCACTCTTATGCAAACTCCAGTTAGACATTGCTACCTATCATAACTTGCCAAACCCCAACCAAAACCATTCCTGTCAATCCTAAAGAACACGTAGGGCAATATATAAGACTCTACGAAGGTTCCCTGCACTAGGGTAACTTTCCAAAAACCTACAACCTCCAGGTGGGTCACTGGACCAGATAAGTCCTGCAACTTAGAGGGCCCAGCCTCTCCTGAACATCAGCTAGTTTCATCTCCCTACCCTTATTATTGACAGCCCTCCCAACATGAAAAAGTTAGAATGGGCATAGCCCAAATATCCCTAAAAAGAGAGATACAAAGATCAAAGGTGATGGTGAAGTTATACAGAGAAGGTAGGGTTTAACAAACGAGTATGATTGTTGAATCATTATATTGATATTTCTTTTAGTCTCCAGTGTATTAGAGCAGCTAGAAGTAAAAACATAAAATTGTGGAATTGGAACCCATACCAAGCTCAAAATCTGTTCTACAACTAATTGTTGTCCTGTGCATTGAAATTTATTGCTTTTTTGTATATATGTTATTTTTCACAAAAAAAAGTGATGATAAAATATATATTCCTTCTAGCCTCCAGTGTTCTGGAGCAGCTAGAAGGAAAATTCTGAGATGATGGTATGGTAGCCCATGACAAACTCTAGGATCTGTCCTGTAAGTACTTGTTGAAGAGTGCTTTGTAAACTATTGCTTTTTTCTTTATTTGCTTTGTATATATGTTATAGTATACATTAAAAAAAAAAAGTTTTAAAAATGGGAACAGCCAAACCAATAGGCCAAGCTCTCAATCTTGGGGTTAGCCCCTATGAAACTTATCCCTGCAAAGGGTAAGGTAAACCTACTTAAAATTAGGCTAAGAGTCACCCCCAGAGAACCTCTTTTGTTACTCAGATGTGGCCTCTCTCTCAGCCGACATGGCAAGAGAACTCACTGCCCAACCCCCCTCTATGTGGGACATGACTCCCAGGGCTGTAAACCTCCCTGGCAATGTGGGGCAGAAATCCTAGGATGAGCTGGAACTCAGCATCAAGGGATTGAGAAAACCTTGACAAAAGGGGGAAGAGAGAAATGAGATGAAATAAAGTGTCAGTGGCTGAGAGATTTCAAAAAGAGTTGAGAGGTTATCCTGGAGGTTATTCTTACACATCATATAGATATCCCCTTTTTAGTTTATGGTATATTAGAGTGGCTAGAGGAGAAGTACTTGAAACTGTAGAGCTGTGTTCCAGTAGCCATATTTCTTGAAAGTGATTGTATAATGATATAGCTTTTGCAGTGTGACTGTATGATTGTGAAAACCTTGTGTCTGATGCTCCTTTTATCTATAGTATGGACAGATGAATAAAAAATATGGATAAAATAAAAGGAGGAACAAAGGTTAAAATAAATTGAGTAGATTGAAATACTAGTGGTCAATGAGAGGGAGGGTATGAGTTTTTTCTTTTTTATTTCTTTTGCTGGAGAGATGCAAATATTCAAAACAAAATGATCATGGTGATGAGTGCACAACTATGGTTGATATTGTGAACCGTGTCAAGAATGTATGTTTGTTGTTTACAATAAAAATATAAAAAAATTTAAAAAATGCATTTTGATCTAAAATTATATAAGTTGGGTATGGTAAGGCTGTTATTAGGGCTTCCTATTAGAAACAGTGCCCACAAATAAGAATAGAATTTTCCTTTCATGGCATAATTTTTTATTTCTGACTAATGATATGTATATGCCTTTTATGGTGAGCTACTTTCACCATAAATTTGTTTTGGAAAGAATGAGATTTAAATAAATGTGCTAAATAAGTATGCTAGATGGATATATTTTGTTAATTTCACTAGCTTGGTGTTATATTACAAGTAGTGGACTATAATCTTGAAATGTGAGTTTACTTCTGGCTCTGCTCCTTATAGTTGGTGCCATCTTTTGATGGGCTTTAGAGGCTCAAAATGTGAACTAGGTATAATATTTACCCTTATTTCCTTGTGCTAGGAAAAACTGGATGAATGCCTAAAGCAGTTAAAGGAGGAAAGAGTAATAAGGCTGAAGGCTGATAAAAGAGTCACTGAGGTAAGTAAAAGATTTTTCTTATACTTTTGAGAGGTTTGGATTTGGTTATTTGTTTATTTTTATTAAAGATGTGTAGTTTTATAGAAAAATTATGCATGATATGGAGTTCTCATATTCTACTCCCCACACACATGCATCATTACATCGTTTTCCCTATTATTAACACTTAGCATTATTATGGTACTTTTATTACAATTGATGAAACACTATTGCTATAATGATACTGTTAACTGTGGGCCATAGTTTACATTAGGGTTCACTGTTTGTGTGGTGGTAAAGTCCTGTGGATTTTTTCTTCAATTTTTGTTCTTTTAACATATAAACAACCTAAAATTTGCCCATTTAACCACAGTCAAATATATAATTCAGGGGTATACATCACAGTCACAGTGTTCTGCTACCCTCACCACCATCTATTACCAAAACTTTTGGGTTTTGTTTTGTGGTTTGTTTTTATTTGATTTTAATATAATACACACATACACTTTGTAAATTTTAAAGTAAGAAACTAGTGTATTGCAAATGTCTGTACCATATTAACCTTTATATTAATTACATTTAGTGGTCATATGATTTATATCCCAAAAAACATGCTTTTAAAAATGTAAAAATTTTAGGGTTTTTTTCCTGTGCTTTTATGATTTCAGCTTATTTTCTATTCATGATGCTTCAATTTACGAAAGTACTAATTAGGCTCATCTGTGTATACAATAAAATGAAAGAAGAGATTACTGACAGTAAATTTTAAGTTAAGGTAATTGAAAACTGCTAAGAATTCAATGCAAGATAAAAATCTATACTATGAGGATTAAATTAGGTAGTTGCATGAAAGGGCATAAGCTAGAAAGATATATGTGAATATTTCTTATTACAAGTTGCATTTAGGAAGGAATTTTTGAAAGGGTCTGAATTTAATTGGAGGATATTTAGTTAACTCAATCAATGTTGAGCACCTACTTATATAAGACAAAAGGTACTTCATGAACAACGTGATCTTTCTGAGAAATACTAGCATTGGGCTTATACATGATTTCAGATGAAAAGATGACAGGAGAGTGGGAAGTAAATATTTTCAAGAAACCCACAGGAGTAGTAGTAACTGTACAGTTAATAAATTGGTTGTGATTTAGGACTTTTAAATTTATACTTTGCACCTGGGAAGACTGGGGTTCTATTTCCAGCCCATGCACTCAAAAAAAAAATTTTGTTTTTCATCAAATGGTGCATGGAGGGCGGGCCACAGTGGCTCAGCAGATAAGAATGCTTGCCTGCCATGCCCGAGGACCCGGGTTCGATTCCCGGTGCCTGCCCATGTTAAAAAAGAAAAAAAATGGTGCATGGAAAAGAATGAAATGTGACCCCCACCATATAGCAAATAAAAATAATATATAAAACTTTAAAAATTTTACTCACAAAAGTTAATCCATAACATTTGGCAGAATTGGGATAAATTTTACTAAATGTCACTCTATGTTTCATTTTGTAATTTAAAGAAAACCTTGTGCAACTGATTTCATAACGTTGCATTTAACCGGTTAGAAATGTGTTCTTGAAGGAGTAGTATAACAGAGAAGATAGAATTTAACAAATGAGCATGGCTGCTGAATCATTATATTGCTATTTCTATGCTCTCCAGTGTCTTGGGGCAGCTAGAATTAAAAACAAAGTATCTTGTAACTGTAACATACCAAACTTTAAAGTTGTTCTATAACTACTTGTTAAAATGTACTTGGAAATTTATTCCTTTTTTGTATATATGCTGTATTTCACAATTTAAAAGAGTGGAAAAGGAATGTGATCTTTTTGAAAAAACTCATTAATAAAACTATATTTTGGTTTATCTATACAGTATATCCTCTAACTGTTATAGAGGAAACTTTATCAAGGTCTCTGGGTTGTGATTGTTATGTGATATGGTCTCTGTCTTCATTGGTGGAGACTTAGAATAATTACAAACTAATTACCTTTTAAGTGTTTAATTTTAGTTTTGTGACTTAAAACTGTTTTGATGACAACAAGTAAATATTATGTTACCTGTTTAAAATTTTCTTTTATAGCTGGAACATGAAAATGCCCAGTTAAGAAATATAAATTTCTCTTTGTCTGAAGCCCTTCATGCACATTCATTGACAAGCATGATCCTGGATGATGAAGGTGTTTTAGGCAGCATTGAGAATTCTTTTCAGAAGTTCCACGCTTTCTTGGATCTCCTTAAAGATGCTGGGTAAGTTAATTTCTCTGTGGCTTTCTGTCTTCTGTAAACTTAGTGGTAGTTTGCTGAGGAACCTGAGCAGTTTTCATCACTTTCATAAGCCATATCTGATATATAACGATAAGAATATACTTGGCTTTTTTTTAAATGGGGAATTAATTAAAAAACAAAGTACAAATGGCACACCTGCCTTGGGTAAGGTAGAGAGTCCATAATCAAAGAGTCACCTATAAATAGAATAATTGCTAGGTATAACTTAGTGAAGACTAAATTGAAGGTAATTTCAGTTGAAAATATTCAGGAGTATCTAGGAATTTCCATACCTTTTACTCACTTTGCTTGTTAAATAAGTTTGAATTAGAGTTATTTTTGTCCTAGACATAAAAAATGTTATTTTTATTAATCTGAAGAGCAGGTATAGATCACTGGTTCTCAATGTAGGAACAATTTTGCTGAAAGAATTTGGAAGTAGGTAATCGATGGAGTGAGATTGTATGTGTTGGATTAGAAAAGGAGAGAAACCATGTTCTTGGAGACTGTAAGGAAGGTAAATAAAGATGTGTGGGGATGGAGGGGAGAAGGAATAGACTAGATGCATGGTGGAAGTTGAAGCTTCTAGTGAGATGCTATTTAAAATAGATAACAGGTAAGAAAGTAAAGTCAGGTGGAATTTAATGCATTGTCATGGGGAGGAGGGCTTGCTTAAAGGATTAAATTATCTAATGAGGTTCCAGGACATAAATATAGGAAGATCTGAGAAATTGGGAAAGATGGTGGGGTGGAATTTGGTCAGGATATGGACTTTTAAGATTTTACAAATAATTCTTGATGGCAATTATAGGGAAATCTAAGCTATTCTTATATTATTATAACCCTTGCTTTTTCCTTCTTTCTTCCTTTGTCTAGGCTTGGGCAGCTTGCTACAATGGCTGGTATAGATCAGTCAGATTTTCATTTGCTAGGTCGTCCCCAGATGAATTCTACTATTAGTAGTCCACCTAAAGAAGAAAAAAAGGCACTTGAAGGAGAAAAATCAGAATCAAAGCAGAATTCACTAGGACAAATGCAGAATATCCAAGTAAGTGGGACAGAACACAGCTTAATGATTATAAGAGTGATTAGCAAAATGGGAATTACCAAATCAGAGAGAAAAATAATAATGTGTCTCTAACAGTTCACATGTCTGTAGTCCAGAAGCCTCTTTTGGGTCCTTTCTAAGTCTGAGATAAGTAATTTTATGCCCATTTCATGATATTGTATTGTAAATTTTAAAAAAAAGGAAGTTCTTTTGAAAAGGTATGATCTAAAGCCAACTATCCTCAGTAAAGAAATGAAAGATTAGAGAAAATATTCCAAATTTAAAATTTTGTAAATCTCTATTCTATTCATATTTCACCTAGGTTTCTATTTGTATGCAGTCAGCTTACAATGAAGGAACACTAATGAAGGTACAAGTACTGATACAGATAATTTTTTAATATAAGTAATCCATACATATTTAATAGGCAGTATATTATAGGTAATCCCCGGTTATGGAAATGGGGGTGGGGAACCTGTTCTGCCACAGGAGTCCCTCTCTGCTTTTTCTCTAGCCTTACTTGGAACCCCCATCTCCCATCCCAACCCATCTCACACTTGCCTCAGGGAACTAAAAACTTGAAAACCCTGTCTAGTCTCATTTGATAATTCTGTTTATGTGGCTTAGAGAATAGAAAATAAATTAATTTTCTTAGGGAATAGGATTTTATTATTTCATCGTGAGGGAAAGGGAAATGGATAATAATTACATATAACAAGAAGTCTGAAAATGTGGTAGCCTTAACCTTGGATATAGCTGAGTCAAGTTGGGAATCACCTAGCAAGATATGATTAGGAAAAAAATAAGCCTTTTGAATAATCATTTGAGTATCTTAATAATAAAATCACAGGGCAACATTGATATTTTCTACTCTGCTTACTGTTTAATAGTTGGCTTTGTTAATTGCTGAGTTTTTGCTTTACTTTTGTTTTTTCCTTCCAGTTTCAGAAAATCACAGGCGATGCTACAATTCCTTTGCCTCTTGATACCTTCCATGCCCCGGCTTCTACTCAGGAGGCCTTAGTAACTTCCAAAGTCAATCTGGGAGTTCCCGTCACTGAGCAGCGGCAGGAGCCTTTTGAAGAATTTATTACTAGAGCATGTTCTCCTTCAGCAGATGTGATTTCTAGGACTGGAAGTCAAAGAAAAGAGGAGGAGTTGTCCAGAAGTAGCAGATCTTCAGAGAAGATGACCAAAACAGGTGAATATACTAAAAAATACTCTGCTAAGAGACAAACTGGAAAGGATCCACATTCCTACTCTGCAATAAACCGGAGGAACAAAGGAATCAGGGAAAATAGTTCTTTGACCAGTGAACCAATTAAAAGTGAATCTTTGAAAAAACACATTTCTGCCAAGAAAGAAAGTGGAATAGTGACTGTATCATCTAAAACAAATAAAATTAAACTCAATCCACTAGAACATTCTGAAAGTGATACTCTTGGATCTGATTTTGAATTTGAAGAAAGCATCCATGTACTATCACACCTGACATAGATCTAAATCTTTTTTAATTATGTTTTTGCCTTCAAATTTTAATAAATTTTCTTATGTTTTCATTATGGTAAATGGTGTTTTAAAATATAGGAAGTCATTAGAGAAAGATTTATTTCTACTTTTTATTATAATGAAATTTTCAGTATATATTTCCTTTTGACACTTTGCACCATTCATTCAACAAGAAACTATTTTGAAGGCCTAATATATACAATACTATTCTCGGTGCTATGGCTTTCAACAATGAACAAAACAAAGCATCTACCCTTCTGAACTAACACTGTGGAGGGAGAAAAAATAACCAGTGAAGCAGGGTAAGGGTAATAGAAAGGTGTGGGAGTGAATAAAAGAAATAGTTTTGTCATTTGATTAAATGTGAAGACATTAAAATCACATGGCCAGAAATCACTGATTTATACTTTTTAATAATAACCAGTACAGCAAACATTTACTGAGATGCTTACATATATTTTAGTTTATGGATTACAGTAATCCTGTGAAGTAGGAAATTATTATTTTTCCCATTTTATAGATAAGGAATGTGAGGAGACCGATTCTGTGAATTGGCCAAAGTTATACAGCCAAAAATAAGTGGTAGATCTGGGATTTGAACCAGAGCCCATACTCTAGATCATTTTCTAATCCTATATCCTTGATAGAGAGAACAAGGAGAAAAATATCAATGAATACGAGATGACTAAAAGAGTAGGTGTATCAAAAAAACACCCCTACCTGCTCCCCATATCTGGGTAGAATTTTTAAGAGATATAAGAGTTCACATCTATAGACTAAATTATCCCTCTCTGGTAAAAGGTGCATAGATTAGCCTTTGGTAGTACAACCAGACTGTGATTTAAAAGGTAAGATCAGAGAAAAGCTGGACTTTTGGCTGTCTTCTGTATGGTCCTGCAGAGAGGCTACTGCAATGTACTAGTTAGTTTATTAATCTTGGATTGAGTGTTAAGGGAATAAAGCAATGAACAAGATGCAGTGTGAGCCCTATTTAACACTAGAGTGAGGGGGGAAAGGCACACAAGCAGACACTTCAATACTAAATGTTACATTCTAGAATGGAATTTAGTCAGTGTTTGGATCAGAAGAGGGAGAGTTGCAGGGCTAAGAAAGCCACAAAATGAGATACAATGCCTAAGATAAGTCTTGAAGTAGATCCCCATGAATAAGGTGAAGGAAAAAGGTACTTGAGTCAGAGGGAACAGCCTTGTTCGCTTGTGAGCATGGTATGTTTGGGAAACCACAAATTAGAATTACTGGAAAGTCATCAGGCAGTGGCAGGTCTTACAACCTGTGTTCTTTTCCCTCAGGAAACAGGGAGCTAAGAAAGGTGTTAAAGAAGGGAAATGACATGTTCAGGGCTTTATTCTATATCCTTAGCTTCAGTATGGAAGATAGGTTTAAAGGAGCATGGAGATCAGTGATGCCCCACTCTTCTGAGAAGGATTAGTTTTATTTTTAAACGGGACTTATTCGACCATTTCCTGTACTGTCCGTACTGAAAGTGTTCTGTGGGCAAACATATTTGGGGGATATCAGGTTAAAAGTTAAGCAGGTTTGTTTACCATAGATCTTCTCAGGGCTACTGTAGGCTATTCATTCTGAATCTTCAAAACAGCCCTTCTCAAATGTATTTGACTACAGAATCCCTTTTTTTAATAGGCGTGTCTAACAACTGTTCATTAAACACCTATTTAGTACATTCTGAGTTTGAGTTGGGCAACAACTTGAATAGAAAGAGGTCTAAAATAAAATATAGATGAAGGGAGGAAACGTGTTTAAATACTATTTAAGAGACAAAATAAGCAAGTAATTGGAGGGGACATGAGGGAGAATTGGGAGTCAAATGGACGACTCCCATCTGTGTGACTAAGGTTGTTGGAAATATGGGACAGCTAAGGTTGTTGGAAATTCCAACTAAGGTTATTGGAAATATGGAACAAGCTGCAGGGAGAAGTGTTTGTTTTTGGAATTGAAGAATTGTAAAGCACTGTGGAATTTGGGAGATGACTAGTTTGGTAATCGGATAAGCATGTGATGACAGAAGGGTAAAATTTGGAGGCTTATTAGCATATGAGCACATGAATGTGGGTGAGATCACGCAGTGTTCTCTGTGGACTGTCAAAGTTTAAGAGACAAGCTGAGAAAGGATTCTGAGAAGGAAAGCAGTGGTAACATTGCAAGAAGGGAGAAGTAGGTAAGACTATTAGTCCTTGGTGACCTGAGCGCAGATCAGTGAAGTGGTCGACAAGAAAGCCAGATTGTAGTGTCTTAGTGGGTAAGAACAGGGGCATAGACGACTCTGAAGGAGTGTGGATGAGAGGAGGAAACAGGGAGTTGAGCAAGGAAGAATTTTTTACAATTGCAGCGTTTATTTCTAGAATGTTTATAGGCTGAAAAAGAAAAGGAGAGACAGGGTGGGCCATGGTGGCTCAGCAGGCAAGAATCCTTGCCTGCAATGCCAGAGGACACAGGTTCGATTCCCGGTGCCTGCCCATGTAAAAAAAAAAGGAAAAGGAGAGACTGAAGATGCTATAGAATGAAGGGATCAATTACGCAGCAGGATCTCAGTGGGAGTGTGTGATACATGAATGCTCTTCAGGCTGGAAGAAAGAAGTCTGAACAGATGGGGATGTAGATTGATTTCTTAGTGAGTTTGAGGTGCTTTATACATGAAGTGTGGAGTGATTAGATAAGTAATTTAGAGAATCAGGGAAACCATAAAAATATGGAAAAAAAAAATCAGGGATAGATTTAACATCCCCAAATATATAAGAATGATTGTGTTCTGAAAGAGTTTGATAGATACTGGTAAATTTTAATGGAAATAAGGGTGGGTGGATTTAGAAGTTACATGAATGTATGTATACCTTATAGCGTCAGTTTTCTTTGACTATGGAATTTTTAAAGGACACATGCACACAATTATAGTTTAAAATATTCTGCCATATTTTATGTTTTATGAATCACTTGAAACTATTCCATTAAGCATTATAAATATAGATACTTTACTGCTTAATGTTTGCAATTTTAGTCCTTTGAATGATTGTTATACTTTCAACACCATATACCTGAGACAGTAGCACTCAGTTAAAAATATAGTATTTTCACTTGAGTTAGAGAATGATGAGCATATATACTTGACTGATTGTTAACTGAAACATATTAAGTCTAGTTTTTTTTTTATCTGTCAGCTGTTAGAAGTGATAGTACAGCAAAGGGCTTGTCACCTATCGTATTTACTAGTAGCCAAAAATTGCTGTTGCTTGCCTATCCGGTTCTATATCCAATAACCAGCTAGCATTGATTAAGATTAGAATAACCCCTAATCTTAATAACACTTCTCAGAAGATGAGCAAGATAGATGGTTGGTTTTTTTAAATACTAATTACAGAGTAATGTGGATGACTGAACACATTCTTTTACTCTTCCAGAATCCCATTGAAATGACTGAAGAAATATTAGAATAAAAATAAATTATAGCAGAGTTGGAAAGCCAGAAAACGGACAATGTGGAATTCCTAGAAGATATTACACAGATTATTGATGGACCAGTTAATTAGTTAGAGTGGAACAACTGAGTCATTCCACTCACCTTTGGAACATCTTATTCTGGAGTTTGCCACCAGGCTAAGGCTAAGAAAATGGCTCTCTGAAGTGGGAGTTATGACACAGGAAACACTGGGATTGAAGAAAAAGGGCATTATCCAAAATGGCCAGAAGGAAGAACCAAAGATAAGTTGCCTATACACTTTTCTCTGGCTGTAAGACCTGCCACTCCCCTTTATAATCACCAGAGATGCCTATAATCAGAACATGTGTTCATTGAAAGTGAACCAGAAGTCTCATTTGGTTGAGGAGAAGCATTTCAGTTCACAAAACTTTAATCTTAGCCCCTCATCTGTAAATGTGAATAGGCAGCCAAGAATCATGAAATTTGAAGACAACCAGAAACAAAAGGGAGCACCAAATTAGAACAAAACAAATTAACTAACCTCTTTAAGAAAATAGTTACTAGAAAAAAAATTTTTAATTAATAAAATTAAGATCTTATGAGATTCACAAGGATATGCATCCATAATAGGATGGATGCTACGAAAAGAAATATTTAAAGTTTCTGGAAATTAAAAATATGGTTTTGAAAAATAAAAGGCTCATTAGATGGGCTAGATAGCTAGTGTACTTAGTTTACAAATATGTGAAATGAAGCATTCAATCAAGGCATTGCAGCATGTACTGCAAAAAAAAACAAAAGATCAAACTTATGAGAAAGAGATTCTTAGGAGAACACTATTTGGCATATAGTAAGTGCACATATTTTTTTAATGAGACAACACAAATATCAGATTAGTATTAAACTTCACATCAATAACTAAATTACCTAGAAAAGTCTTCCTCTAAAATTACTAAAGCAAACTGAGCCATAAATCCCTGAAAGAAGAATTTAAATCAAAGAAACAGTGCCTAACCAAGATGCCAGAAAAACATATAAATCTAAATGAGTATCAATGCATAATGTGAAAAATAAGACAGTCTGAAACTAATATTCTAGTTTTGGGCATGAATAGAGACAGAACAGATGATAGAAAAATATTTTAAAATTAAGGGTTTATTAGTAAGGATAGATTAGGTGGTACTCTAATAACTCCAAAATCTTTGTGGCTTACCACAACATCACTATATTTGTGTTCATGCTCTATACATTTGGCAGGTTGAGTAGAGTTCTCCATTTTACATTCAACCTGGAAGCTAACTGATGGAGCATTACTATTAAATTAAAAAACACCACCACCAAGTTTCTTAAATCTTGTGTAAAAACACAAAATCCTAAAATGCCATTTCTAAAAGACAAACTAAAAAACTCTCAGATTATAAGTTAATAGACAAATTTGTACTAGGCAGATGCTAATAAAAATAGATGTGGCTATGTTGACTTCAGACTAAATAGAACCCAAGGCAATAACACTTAAATAGGACAAAGAATGAAATTGAGGGGTGAGCACCTATGAAAAGCACAGTTTTGCAGAAAGATTTTTTGAGGCCTTTTTTTTAAACTAGAGAAGTAAATGTACAGAAAGATCATACATAAAATACAGTTCCCATATATCTACCCCCATCCCAACCCTTGGTAAATTGTATTCTAGCTTCTGACTATACATTTTTGCTTATTCTAATTATTTCATCAGTGAGACCATACAATATTTTTCTTTTTGCGTCTGGCTTATTTCTATATGATGTCTTCAGGGTTTATCCACAGTGTCATGTGTATGTATCAGAACTTAGTCGCTTTCCGTGGCAGAATAGTTTCCATTTTATGTATAAACCACATTTTGTTTGTCCATTCATCAGTTGATAAGCACTTGGATTTCGTCCATCTTTTGGCAACTGTTAATAATGCCACCATGAATATTGGTGTGAAAAATCTGTTCAACTCCCTGCTTTCAGTTATTTGGGGTATATGCCTAGAAGTGAGATTGCCAGATCGTATGGAAATTCTATACTTAACTTTCTGAGGAACCACCAAACTGTTTTCCACAGCAGCTATACCATTTTACATTCCCACCAATAATAAATAAGTGCTCCTATTTTGCAGAAAGATTTTTTTTTAATGTTTCTTCTGTCTAAAAACTTGGTTTCTAAATAAATAGAGCAAAAATTTAGAAATACAGGGGAAAATGGACAAACCAATTATGAGAGACATTAACATACCTTTCTTCAAAATCAGTGGATCTACCCCTAAGTCTTTATTAAAATAGCTACAATTTAAATTAAAAAACAACAGCACTACCAAGTGCTGTCGGCAATGCACAACAACTGGAACTCTCGTAGACTGCTGGTGGGAATGCTAAATGTAGCACTCACAACAGTTTGGCAGTTTCTTTAGACATTAAGCAGACACACGTCATTGACCCAGTAATCCCACTTCTGAGTTTTTTCCCTAAAGTAATGAAAACTTATGTTCACACAATAACCTATACGTGGTGTTTTAGTTTGCTAGCTGTCTGAATGCAATATACCAGAAATGGTATGGCTTTTAAAAAGGGGAATTTAATAAGTTGCTAGTTTACAGTTCTAAGGCTGAGAAAATGTCCCAATTAAAACAAGTCTATAAAAATGTCCAATCAAAGGCATCCAGGGAAAGATACCTTGGTTCAAGAAGACCGATGAAGTTCAGGATTTCTCTTTCAGGTGAGAAGGCACATGGTGAACACAGGGTTTCTCTCTCAGCTGGAAGGGCACATGGTGAACATGGCTTCCTCTGCTAGCTTTCTCTCCTGGCTTCTGGTTTCATGAAGCTCCCCAGGAGGCATTTTCCTTTTTCATCTCCAAAGCGCTGGCTAGTGGATTCTCTTCTTCATGGTGCTGCAGCATTCTCTGCTCTCTCTGAATCTCCTTCATTCTCCAAAATGTTCCCTCTTTTATAAGGACTCCAGAAACTAATTAAGACCCACTCAAATGGGTGGAGACATGTCGTCACCTAATCCAGTTTAACAACCACTCTTGATTTAATCACATCTCCAGGGAGATGATCTAACTACAGATTCAAACATACAGTATTGAATAGGGATTATTCTGCCTTTACAAAATGGAATTTAGATTAAAATATGGCTTTTCTAGGGGACATACATCCTTTCAGACCAGCACACATGGATATTTGTAGCAGCTATATTCCTAATCACCAAAATGTCTTCCAGTAGGTGAATGGAGAAACAAATGGTGGTGATGTGCCCAGACAGAGGAATATACTGAGCAATAAAAAGGGACACATTATTAATACAAATACATGTAACAACTTCAGCGAATTCCACAGTTATTATGCTGAGGAAAAGAAGCTAGTCCGAAAAGATTACATATCTTATAATTCCATTTATATGACATTCTTGAAAAGACAAAACTGTAACTACAGAGAAGAGATCAGTGGTTGTCAGGAGTTAGGGTTGGGGGGAGAGATTACAGTGAGGCAATGCAAGGGAATTTTTTGGGGTGCTGGAACTGTTTTGGATTCTGATAGTGATCATGTTAACATGAATCTATGCATGTGTTAGAACTGATAGAACTTTATACCCCATCAGTTTCACTGTATGACAATTTTTAACTTTTTATTTTTAAATAATTTCAAACTTACAGGAAAATTGCAAAAATAATATAAACCCAATGTAGAGAATGACAGCATACTACCACCACCCACATATACCCGGATCCACCAAGTTTAACAATTTGCCACATTTGCTGTATCTCCCTTTCTTTCTGTCTTTCTATGTTTATTTTCTGAACATTTAATGGAAGATTGCATATATCATACTCCTTGAACACAATGCTTCCATGTAGAGCTCTTATAAATAGAGATACTCACTTTTGTGATCATCTTAAGTGCAGTTATTGAATTCAAGAAATTTAATATTGATATAAACTTACAGTCTATTCCAATTTTTTCTTACATCCCAATAATGTCCTTTTGAGTCTTTTCTCCTCCATTCTTAGATCACATCTAGGACCATGTATTGCATTCAAATGTCATTGTCTCTTTAGCTTCTCTCTTTTTTTTAATTATGGAAACATACACAATATAAATCTTCCACTCCCAATCCCTTGCAAACATACCATTTAGTGGAATTAAAATTGCATTGACATTGTTGAAGCATCTCACCATCACCCATTACTAGAACTTTCCCTTCAACCCAAACAGGAACCCCATATTCATTTTCCTTTAACTCTCCATTGCCCCTGCCCCCCCAACCCCTGGTAACCTGTACTCTACTATCTGTTCCTAAGAGTTTTCATAGTCTCTGATATTTTCTTTTTGGTTGCTATGGGGCTTAAATCTGTAACACTCATATAAATATTTTAACACTCTTGCTTGCTTTGATACCAACTTAATTTCAATAGTATACACAAACTATGTTCTTATACCTCTGCATCCTTCCACCTTTAGGTAGTTCTTGTCACAAATTACATATTTATACATTATGAGTCCAAAGCCATTTATCATTACATTTTATGCATTTATCTTTTAGATCTTGTAGGAAGTAAAAAGTGGAGTCACAGTTTACCCATGTCATTATCTTTACCGGAGATTTTTATTTTTTCATGTGGCTTCTGTTGATTGTCATGTGTCCTTTCAACCTGCAAAACTCTGTTTAGTATTTCTTGTAGAGCTGGTCTAGTGGCATGAACTTCCTCAGCATTTCTTTATCTGGGAATGTTTTATGCCCTCCCTTTTGCCCTCCATATGCTGGATATGGAATCCTTGACTGACAGGTTTTTCCTTTTAGCACCTTAAATTCATCTTCCCACTGCCTTCTTGCTTCCATAGTTTCTGATGATAAATTGGCATTAATCTTATTGCAGCTTCCTTTGTATGTGACACATTGCTTCTCTTGCAGCTTTCAGAATTCATTCTTTATCTTTGGCATTCGACAATTTGATTATAACATGGTTCAATGTGGGTCTATTTGGATTTATCCTGTTTGGAGTTCATTGAATATCTTGAATGTGTATATTCATGTCATTTATTACATTGGGGAAGTTTCCAGCCATTATTTCTTTGAATATGCTTTTTGTCTCTTTCTTCTCCTACTGAGACTCCCACGATACGTATATTGGTATGCTTGCTGGTGTTCACAAGGTCCTCAGGCTCAGTTAGCTTTTTTTCATTCTTCTTTCTGCTTCTCAGACTAGATGACTTCAGTTGTCTTATCTTCAAGTTCACTGATTCTTTCTTCTGCCAGGTCCAGTCTGTTGAACCCCTCTAGGGATTTTAAGATTTCTGTCACTATAGTCTTTAGCTCTGGTTCCTTTTCATAATTTCCATCCTTCTATCGATATTATTTGAGTTCATCTCTTGTTTTCCCGATTTCCTTTAGTTCTTTGTCATTGTTTTCCTTTAGTTCTTTGAGCAGATTTCGGACCACTGTTTTAAAGTTTTTGTTTAGAATGTCCCAGGTCTGCTCCTCCTCACTGATGGTTTCTAATGCTTTAATCTTCTACTTTGCCTGGGCCATTGCTTTCTCTGTGTGCTTTGTAATATTTTGTTGAAACCTTGGCATTTTGGTATTTTGTTATTATTGGAATTTAGACTCTGAGGCATCTGTTCTTAAACTTTTATCCAGCTAGTGTTATAAAAAAAAAGAAAAGAAAAGAAAACACTTTTTCCAATCTTTGCAAATTAACCTGTACAAGTGCTCATCCATACAATGATTTAGAGAATCCCTCCAGGTCAAAGCATAGGGGTTTTTCTTGTCCTTCATGTGCATATATCTTGTCTTGGGCAGGCCCCTTTGGCGGGAGAAATTCCCCCATTTACATGGATGTGAATGTCCCTCTTCCTTAGAAAATAGTTTCTTCATGATTCTGGGTACTGCACTGTGTGTCTTATATTCAGAAATCCTCTGCCTCAGGCAGCCACATGACTGCTTTTGTACAGTGTTCTGTAGGTGAGTTCTGCGAACTACCTTCTAAATGCAGGACAATTCTGGGATAGCAAGCCCCACAGACCACCACCAGAGAGATTGGGCCAGACATTTGTGTGCTGTGTATGTATATGAGGGTTACTTTTCTCCTTCTGGAATCAGGACCAAGTGCCTGTAGTGGAAGTGTAGGTTGAGCATATGAGGGACAGGGGAGGAGCAAACCAGGGTACCAGGAAGTTCTACCTCTTTTAAGTGGTCATTTTCTTGATTCAGCACATGCCCTGTTTATCGCAATCCTTTAACTGTTTTCTAGAGCCTTGAGAAAGATGTTTCTGCCATTTTGTGCTAGTTGTTCAAAGCTTCTGTCGTAGTATGGAGCTCTGAAACTTCTTACTCTGCCATCTTGGTTGGGGCGTGATCCACAGATTTTATTCTGTCAAGTTTTAGCTGGTCTGTCTGCTTTTGATCTTGCCAGTCACATAAGCCAGCCTCCACAAAACAGTGAGCATATACTTTTAAGTTAACTGTGACAAATTTTTTAGTCTTTTATATCATAGAAAGCTTTTCTGATGGAAGAATCTGATGATCCACACATCCAATTACATTATGGTTTGCATTGGGAATATGTTAGATTTGTTTATTTTTAATTGGCTTAGCTTTGAAAATATTTTATTAGTGGTTCAAAGGAATATTGGTGATTTTGAGGCTAACAGAAGTCCAAATTGAGGTGTCAACAAGGTGATACTTCTCCCCAAAATCTGTAACATACTTGTGCAAGCTGCTGGTATTCCTTGGGATTCCTTGACTTGCATCAGTGCTTCTATATAATATTTTTTTTAATTAAAAAACTAAGGTTAGCCCCGTAAATGAATAGATCAAGTAGACAAAAAGATATGGAAAGGGTGGCTGCCATGGCTCAGCGGGCAGAGCTCTGACCTGCCGTGCTGGAGGTCTGGAGTTCGATCCCTGGTGCCTCCTGCCCATATGCAAATTAAAAAAAAAAAAAAAGATATGGAAGATATCGCCTAATATATATTTTGTTCCCATACATTTTGAAAATTTATGGAACATTTATAAAAAAGATTGATATGAGGGGAGAAAAGTTAGAAAATACAAACATCACACAGATCACATTCTCTTTTCCTGCCAGAATTTGGCCTACCTTAAATGTTTATGCAGGCAGGGCAGGGACATTTATCTCTTTCCTAAGGGCTGTTGCAACCATAGGAACAGAATAAAGTATCTTCTAATCCAAATGTGAATATCCCTTACATCAGGCTGTTTTGCTCCTTTTTTTTGAATAGCATTCAGAATATTTGAATGTCCTCCAGGCACTAGTCCATATGGGCATGAAGGTAGCAACTCCTCAATAAATGTTGAAGGATTTTAAAACAACCACTTAGTAGAGACTTGTCCAGAGAAGGAAAAAAAGCTTCTGATAGGTGTGCATTTTCTGGCATGGAAATACATCCACTGTGGCACTCCACCACCTACCCCCATTATAGGTTGCAGCAGTGTACCTTTTAATTTCTGAACAAATGACTGTGCTGTGAGAAACACATGCAGTGATGGTGTCTAAAACACTGGCACGAAGTAGATATTTAATAAATATTTTTTCAATTTAAAAAGTATATATATATATATATGTATTTAACCAGCATTGGGAATAATTTTTAGAAAGATACCCAAAAATAATTGTTAGAAAGTCTAATATAGAGCAGACTTTAATTACCAGAAAATACTCCTTACATTTCTGACCCATTATGATTGTATAATTTCATTCCAACAAGTTTGAAAGACTAGATGAAGTATGGTGACTTTAAAAAATAGATTGCAATTGATGAATATATAAACAAAAGAAGGTGGTATATCCATACAATGAATGGAATTTATTCAGCCATAAAAAAGAGAATGCAGTATTTACTCATTCTTCAATATGGATGAGCCTTGCAGACATGCTCAGTGAAAGAAACTAGTCACAAAAGACCACAAATTATGATTGCACTTATGTGAAAGGTCCAAATGGGAATCCATAGAGACAGAAAACAGAAATTACATTTGTGCTTGCTTACGGCTGGGGATGGTGGATAGGGGACAAGATACTAGCCAAAGGGTATAGGTTTTTTTAAGTAATGAAAATGTTCTAAAATTTACAGTGGTCATGGTTGCACGTATCTATAAATATTCTAAAAAGGATTGAATTGTACACTTTAAATGGGTGAACTGTATGAGTGAATTTTATCTCAATAAAGCTGTAAAAATTATAGATAAATAGCAAAAATTGAAAAGAAGTTGGAAATGTAAATAGACCAAGTATCTTAGGAGAAATTGAAAAGGGTAATATAAGCAATTCTTAAAAAAAAAAATACTATCATACCTTCAAGGAATGTGTTTGTTATTTGTAAATCATTCCAGAGTATAGAAAAAAATGTAAAGCTTTCTAATTCATTCCTAACCCTGATACCCAAACTGTACAAATAAAACTGCAGACCAGTCTCACTTAACATACATAGAAAAATCCAAAGTAAAACTAGAAATTTGAATTCAGCATATATATATATTTAAATTGATTTATACAAAAATATGCAAGATTTATCAACAAAAGAATCTATTAATGTAGCACACTAAATTGACAGATTAAAGAATTATACAATCTTCATATGCTGAAAAAGCATTTGGTAAATTCAACATCCTCTGTGCTTTTAATCTATAAATAGAGGGAAACTTCCTTAGCTTAGCTTCCTTAGGTTGATCAAATGTACGTATCAGAAATCAAAAGTATACAAACTTGGTGAAAAGTTTGAAGCATTTTTGTTAATTCAGAATGAAGACAAGGAATGGTACTAAAAAGTATACATGATCGAAAGTTAGACAAGACTAAACAGTTTTGTTTTTGTTTTTGGACAAAAAGAAACCCATGATGATCTATTGGTATACTGTTACAACTGAGAAATCTTAGTAAGGAAAGCAGGGTAAACCACAATGCAACAAAATCAAATGCTTTTGTGTATACCAGCAGTAATCAATTAGAAAGTGTATAGGGACAATAGATACCCATTCACAATAGCAACAAGAACTAACTAATATCTAGAAATAAGGTTAATGAGAAATGCAAAGACTATAGGAATAGAATAATTAAACTATTGATGGGCATAAAAGAAGACCCAAAAAATGGAAAGGCACTTTGCTGTACTCATTTATTAGCTCTAATAGTTTTGCTGTGGATTTTTCAGGGTTTTCGACGTATAGTATCATATCATCTGCAAACAGTGATAGTTTTACTTCTTCCTTTCCAGTTTTGATGCCTTGTATTTCTTTTTCTTGTCTAATTGCTCTGGCTAGAACTTCCAACACAATGTTGGAAGGGCATAAAGATAGATATATTGACCAATGGAATCGAATAGAGTGCTCAGATATAGACCCTCTCATCTATGAACATTTGATCTTTGATAAGGCAGTCAAGCCAACTCATTTGGGACAGAACAGTCTCTTTAATAAATGGTGCCTAGAGAACTGGATATCCATATGCAAAAGAATGAAAGGGGACCCGTATCTCACACCCTATACAAAAGTTAACTCAAAATGGAT
>PVIY010037093.1:0-24956 GCA_004026745.1 Myrmecophaga tridactyla
ATAATTACTCCCCATACCATGAACTGAAATGTCTATCTCTCACTTGGTCTGCTGATATTTTTTTAAAAGTATTTTTTCAAAAAATGTGAATACTGGAATATTTCCTAAATTTGTTACTCTATTATATTAATCTATTTTATGACTTTTCAGTTTAATAGTTTCTCTTTATATGTCATATATATTGTTTTCCTCTTCTGGGATGTTTTTACTTTCCCACATAAATAATAAATGCATGCATGCATATGTACAAACTTATATACATGTATACAATTTCACACATACAATGCCATGCATCAATTTAGAGGTTTATTGATATAAGTTCACATACTATGCAATCTATATAAACTGTAAAATCATTGTCCTCTAGCATGCATTCTCTTCTCTTTAGTAGTTTGATGAAAATTGATACTGTAGAGGTATTTAAATATTTAAAAGTTATGAAAGTGTTGTTATTGATAGAAAATGGAACAATTTTTTCAAGATATTTACTAAATAGGATTAATAACATCTAAGCTTTAGAGTATGTGCATGAAAACCTACCATCACCTTCCCCAAGCTTAGCTTTGGTTTAAAATTCCCTACTTAATGTTTTTATGGCCAAGAAGATGGAGCTCCCTCATCCCCCAGATCCCAAGCTATGATAATAGTTTTCCTCAGGTAGGGTAGGTCAGCAGCATTTCCCATCTCACCCAAGCTCCGTGTTGCAGAATTTCTATTCCAGGCAAGGATAGCAAAGATACCAGTCTCTTTTCTTCCACTGAAAAGGTGAAAGCTCTACCCAAGCCAAGCAGACTGAGATGCTGGATCCCTTTTGCACTTGCTTGTGTGTAGATCTAATATTACATACTGGCAGAGGTGAGCTCAGATGACAAAGTCCTAACACTCCTGGGCAGCATCCATTTCATAAAGTAGTGTTGACACACTGAAGTAAGTTGTCTGCCATCTCCATTCTCACTTCCACAGAAGTGGTGCAAAGTTTTGCCCTGGATAGGCAGTGGGTAAAAACAGAGAGCTCTGTGTTCTCCCAAAGGAGTGAATATTTCTTATTTAGAGTGTAAGGAAATTCAAGTCAAGAATTCTGTCAATAAAAATATAGCTATTGTGGATAACAACTATGTATCATGGTTAACAATTTGAGATGCTGTAAGCCTATGTTAGCTATATTTAAAACACAACAAAAGAATCTGAAAAAAAAAATCTTAGAGATTTACACCACATAGTGAAATGGTCTTTACTCACTTTCACAACCACTGCCTTTACTATACTATTTAAGGGATGGAAAAAATCTAAACCATTGTGAAGACTGAGATTTAATAATAAAATAATGCTTCCCTTTTCTTCTCATAAAAAACTTATTAACAGGTCTTTGCTATTGTAAGAGTAGGTTACTACTGAAATACTCAAAGTTGGAAATTTTATTTCAAAAGATCTTAGGAGACCCCAAAACATGAGAGAAAAAACAAGAAAATTATAAAAACACGAAGCTTCTGGAATAAATTGCTATAGCAAATGTAAAACACAGCCAGCTTCTTTGCTAGATTAACAAAAACTTCATAGTAAAGGTTTATTTAACTCAGGAGCTATTGCTTAATGTGTCATGACTGTTTTTTTTCTTAGTTTTCTATAAGTGCTATTATAATACAACCCAATGGGCTGGCACACAAACAATAATTTTCTGCCTCAAACAAATGCCAAGTCAAATGCGCTGAAGTGTACTGGTTTCTAGAAGAGTGAGGTAAAAGTCAAGGTCTCCATACAACTGAGTCATAGGTCCCACACTCTCTGAGCCCCAGGATAGGTGGATCTCTCTTTTGGACTTTGGAAATCCCTCTAGTGAGACCTCTGCTTCCATGTTTCTGCCCTAAACTCACTTTTTCTTTTCTTTTTTCTATCTCTATCCCCTTTCAGCCCATGCTAGTAACAGTTCTAATAAAAACTCCTGAAAGCCTCGTTGGTTTTGAGGAAGTTTAAATGGTCCACGTACTCAGAAAAAATGACCTTCCAAAAATCCTTCCTTGACAACTTGACTTCTTCTGAGATAGGGTTGTCAAAAGTCATGAGCCAAACATGTAATCTTCTTAGCAGATGCTCATCAAAATTCTGTCATCATGGAACATTCTTTTGGAACCCTCTTCCTTGGAAAGCAGGGAAGGCCCCAATTGGTCACTTCTTTAAAAGCAATAGATTAGTCATGGCATTATATGTGCCACTACCTAAATAAACATGGCGTTCTTAAGGTCACATTTGTACAAATTTCAATGACTCAGAATTTTCATTGGCCCACTTGGCCTTATGATTTTTCAAGGTTTAGCTAAATTAGTTTGGAAGAGGTGTAACAATGGGTGAAGAACTCTGTATGTACATCATATAAATGCAGGAAAGATGAATGAGTAGAAAGTGAGTTGGAGTGCAGAGTACCATTTTCATTCATATAAGCTGAATCAGTATTACATTCTCCATAAGCACAATGGAAAAGAGGATGACAATATTAAGAAAGAGGAAGATGTTCATTCAGCCATGTTAGAAAAGACCATGGTATATAAGATCTATTTCAAAATTTTGATTTTCTGCCCTCATGCTTCAAAGAAAAGTATCAAAGCATATAATATCTTAAGATTCCATGTAACTGTCCTTTAAGATAATAAATAACCATTACTAAGTACAATGGAATTTTTTTGAATTGCCTTAGGAGAATGTCTCTTCCCATTTCAACACTATCTATAGAGCAAGAGCCATTTTGACAAGTAAAGAAATGGAAATAAATATTTTACTGATTACATAATTAAAATACCAAATGAAAATAAAGTAAATAATGAATGTAGATATTTCCTTGTATTTTATTTTCAATAATTTTGTATATTTGTAACACAGATTCTGAAAAAGAAATCTCTTCGAATTAAAATTAAGTTCTGCATGGCAGTGTTGGTCAAATTCACTGTAATTTTTTTAAAGTTTCTTTATGCATTTCTCAGTTTTGCATTTATATTTGATATATTGTAATACAAGTTATATTAACATATTTATGGAAAGAATATCACGTCTATTATTAATTAATAGATGTTTATTTCTTCCTTTAAGTTTAGATGGGATGTTGTCAGATCTGAAAAAAAGGAATGCAGGCATTAAAAAGATGTTGACATTGAGTCATTGCAGTGTAATTTAATGTGCATTAATCTAATTTTGATCCAAGAATATAAGAAAAATGGTCACCCAAGCTAAGGAATTGAATTGTATCCTTTTTTTTCCCTCAATTTTATTAAGATACATTTGCAAACCACACAAACCATCCAAATCACTAGCTTAAGATATCATCTCCTAGTTATGCATAACTCCCCATGATTAATTTTAGAACATTTTCATTACTCCAGAACAGAAATCAGAATAAAAATAAAACCCTACTACTCCCATAACCCTCACCCCACCCTACTGATGAGCCATATTGTTGGTATAGTACATTTGTTATTGTTGATGAAAGAATATTAAAATATTACTGCTAACTATAGTTCATAGTTTTCAGTAGCTATGTTTTCCCCGTATACTTCTTTATAATTTTTTTGGTACATTTGTAGTAGTTTCTGCAAAGACTTCTTTATATTTGTTGTGTTAATTGATGAGATACATGACTTTAAACAACCACTATCAATCCAACTTATGTATAATATAGCACTATTACTTATAGTAGTAAAAGGGAGTGGTTACTTAATATATACAGAATTCTTAATGAGGTTGAATTTAAATGTTTGGGAATGGATAAAGGTGATGGAAGCTCATTATTGGGATAACTATTATCATTTTATTTTGATCCAAGATCTGGAAAATTGATTAAAAAATTGAACTTGGTCATGTGTTCAATACATTTGATTGTATGAAGTACAATTATACATACTCAGTAACAGTCTAGTACCCTATTTTTATATTCTTATTTTTAGTATTCTAAACAATATTCATGACTAATAACAAATACTCACTGACATTTAAATATCAAAATTTACTGTGATAAGAATGAAAACTGGCTTATATCTTTATATAAAATATAATGAAAAATAAAGCATGTAACATAGGGGATAAAATAATCAAATGGTAAATCTTTATTGGCCAATTCCATCAATTCCAACCTGAATTTCAAAGTCATGCATTTCATGCCATAAATTATTTTAATGAAAATATGGAATAAAATTATCACTGTAAATGGACAATAAAAAAATAATGACAAGAGAATAAGAGGAAGGAATGCAGCATGAGATTTAAAAGAAGTAAATTAGGTAAGATATTGGAACAACTGGGCAATACAGTATAAGAGAAAGTTTAGAATATTATAGACTAAAAAGTTAATATAGGAAATATGTTATAAGAGAAGCAGGAATTCATTTTCTTTTCTTTACAAAGCTACTTACTCCTAACTTTCTATTGTGGTTGTTGACCACACATCAAAGATAATTTTGGAGATTTGAACTAGTTAACAGTTACAAATAATTCACACTGTTGCTTGACACACAGAAGACACTCAATATATAATATCATTGATTATGATGATTATTAATGATTTTGCCCTTGTCCCTGTTTCCTGAATTATCACTCTGTATAAATGAGGTGGATTCAGGGATGGAGATCTATCCTTCACTGCTTTCTCAATTGTGGACATAAACATTTGAAAATTATCCATATCCTAGTGTGACCTGATTTTGTTACTCAGAAAATAAACACATAAGTAAATAGGACAAACTCTCCAGACAAAGAATAACAAAATAGTTTCTCTAAATAAAGCCACCCTCACACTGATGATATATTCAACCCAATACAACCACATGGTCACCATTTAAGGCTGAACTCAACCCACCCCCATGCCCTGACACATCTAGCCTCTGGCTCACTAGCCCACACCATCTGAGAATCACTCTCTACAAGTACACACAAATGGGTGTTTGAGCACAAATACTGGGGCAGGAAAGAACTGGGAATTTTTGTTAACACCAAATATGAGCTGTTTACCTAAATAAAGAGAGAAATCATAAATAGATCATTTAGTTATACTTGATAAAGATTAATGATAAGAAATTTAAAGTGTATATGACATGAGGAAACTGTCTAGGTGAATTTGTTTGGCAGATGACTTTTCTTATGGCAAATTAATACCTCTTTGATACTTTTGTTCTTTAAAATCAGCACCACTTGAAGTATGACATTAGAGAAAATTGAAGCTCAAGAGCAATATGTTTCTGATGAAGAAACAATTCAAAGGATAGATTTAAAGTTTGGCTTTCCATAACTCTATTCAATATTAAGTTTTACGCTGAAATTTATATTGTGAAGAATGACTCATTCAATTATACAATTATTCATTCATTAGTTTATTGGTACTCCATCAACCACCAGATAAATTAGTGAAAGAGTGCTAATCTTGAGGAATACAAAGATGTGCGTATAATCCCTCCCCTCAAGATATTTACAGATATGGGAGGTATTTATAGATGAGTCTCCAGCGGTGGAGACTTCCTGGCATTTTTGAACATGCAATGTATGAAATTGTATGTAGTCAACAAAGGGTTATATAACTTTAGGGGCATGCTTATTACTTAGTATTCAACAGATAATTATAGATGCAAATGACACTGGCTTTTTATAAAACACTGAGACCCAAGGTACACAAGACTATATAAGCCAAGGAAGGGCTAGCTTAGGGGTTCTGACTTCTGGATGTCTGGCATCTATGTAGATACAAACTCTTTGAGTCACCTACTTGTATTGTGGTTTTCTAACTTAAAGCAGTCACTGTTGGCTCTCTCTGAAGTTTGGTGTTTTGCTATCTGACACAATGACTCAAATTTAGAGCTAGAAAAGGATGTGAGACTCTTATAGGCAAATTAATATTTATCAGCCTCAAACCAATATAATAAATATTACAAATTTACATGGAAATCAAATTGTTCACTACATAAGAATACGGAGCAAAATAAGGTTGGAAGGATTAAAAAAAACCTGTATGGGAGAGCATTTAGTTCAAATCTCATGTTTGTTTTTATCAATAAAATTAGGATAACAAACAAAACAAGGTTAAATAAAGCCAAATTACTTGGACGGTGTCATGGTCAGGTTCATGTGTCAACTTGGCCAAGTGGTGCTTGGGCAAGTGCTGGTTTGTCTGTTGTGATGAGGACATTTCATAGAACTAAATCATGATCATATCAGTTGCATCCACAGCTGATTCCATTTGTAATCAGCCAAAGGGGCATGTCTTCTGCAATGAGTGATGCTTAATCTAATCACCGAAAGCCTTATAAGGAGGATTCAGAAGAGACACGTCCTTCTTGTTTTGGCTGATGAGCCTCTCCTGTGGAGTTCATCCAGACCCTCCATCAGAATCATCAGCTTCACAGTCTGCCCTGCAGATTTTGGACTCTGCATTCCCATGGTCACATGAGACACTTTTATAAATTTTATATTTGTGAGTGTTCCCTGTTGATTCTGTTTCTCTAGAGAACCCTAACTGATACAGACAGCATTGGATCACCTGTTAACCACTTGGATGGCCTTTGCTTACACTTTGCAGACCAAACTTTATACACTCCTTAGCAAATTAGCATTTTTACCAATATTCAATAGTCTTCATGGTAGATACTCTGATGAATGCAATTTTGCTCACTGCAAAATGATTGCAATAGTATTATTATGACCAGATTCATTGACATGCCAGAACTTTGCCCAGATCTGCATCCTTATGCTCTGGACAGTTAAAAAATTATGAATGGCAGGAGGCAGTTAATCAGAAATGCTATTATATTTATGGACAAGAAAACTGCATGGTTACAATGGAAAAGGTAAAGCAAATAGAATTAACTCAGCATAAATTCCATGTACATATCAACAAAAAAGGTAGGAAGAAGCCAAATATGAACATTTATTCAGCAGGCTATATACCAAATATTTTAATATCAGGGGGGATCTGTTTGAAAACTTAGTTTCCACGAGAACTTGCCTGATATAATAACATTGGCAATAAAGGCAGGTCAAATCCTATGTATAAAATGACTAATGCTTTTTTCCCCTTAAAATTTATATTAGGTTTAAGACTTCCAGGAAGATGGCCAACTAGAGCAGCTTGAGATTAGCCCTGCTCCACAGAAAAGTTATAGAAGAGACAGGAGTGAGACTAAGGCAGCAATTTGGGAATGCAGCTGACCTGGGAGAGCCTTCTGTACCACATGTGGCAGCCTTGATTGCAGAGGCCAATGAACTGAGAGGCAGAGAGCTGGAGCCTATCCTGGCATGGAGGCACAGAACAGGGGAGACTGCAAGAGTGCGTGGACAGGTACACAGGACTAGGAAGTAAACCAAGTCACATTCTTTGGGCATGCTACTCTCACCAGCACAGCCCCATGACTGGTGAATCACCACACATCCCACAACCCACACATCTGAACCTCCTCACCCTCTCCCATTCCCTGTGCTCCAGATGCCCCCATGCAACAGCCCCCAGTGCACATACCCTCTCCACAAGCCCACCCCAAGTGCAGCCCGATCTACCTTTCCTACACACCTCCCAAGAACTACCTCACCTTCCCTGTTCCCTGCAGGCTGTTGCCAGGGCACAAAGGCTGCAGGCACTAACATCCATACACAGGTTACCCCCAACCCCCCACCCATAGTGTTGCACAGTCTCACCCCAGCCTCCCTGAGCTCAGTGCATCCATTTACAGTACTCCCAGGCCCACACATGTGCATAGTCCCCAATCACATCATTCAGCTCTGGGAAATGCATGTTACTGCAGTCCTAGAACTGCACATGTGCACAGCCTTCAGCTTCACTTCCCAGCTCTGAGAAAGTGCCGACCTGCACAGCCAGGTCACATCTGCTCCCAATCCCTGCAGGTGTAATGCCAACCTGCTGTCACACCTCTATGCATGCCTCCATCTAATCCAGCTTAACAACCACCCTTGATTAAATCACATAAATGGCTGCCTTTACAAAATGGGATTAGGATTAAAACATGGCTTTTCAAGGGTACATACATCTTTCCAATCAGCATATTTCACCCTCTGGACCCTAAAAAAGACATGTTTTCCCCATTTACAAAATACATTCATTCCATAACAATACCAAAAAGACTTAACCCATTCCAGTAACATTTCAAATACAAGATTAAAATCAGTACAAAGTCTCATCAAAGTAGTTAAAGGCATGGACAGTCTTAAGGCAAAATTTTCTCCAATTGCTCTGGACCTGTAAAACTCAGAACAAGTTATTTGCTGACAAAATACAAAGGTGGAACATTCATAGGATAAATATACCCATTTCCATAGGGAGGAAAAATAGGGGTTACAGGACCCAAGCAGTTTCAAAAACCTGCAGGGCAAAGTCCATTAGATTTCAAAGTCTGAGAGTCATTCATCTTCAGGGCTTTAGAAAGTAGCAGTCCCACCCTTTCCAAAGTCCTATGCAGAGGCCTGCCTCTCTCCAAATGCAACCTTGGGTGACAGTGGGGAGACCACCTTTTTCTTGGCTCCACACTCTCCAAGCATTGGGGCTGCACCTGGGCTCTCTGCTATCTCCAGGGCACATACTCAACCCCACCATGTGGTGGCAGCCAGGCTCTCCCAAACCCCAAGGAATGTGCTTCACCCTCTCCAAGGCCTGAGGCAGTATGACTTTTCCACTGCAACCAGGTGGAAGGCCCATCTTCTGCCTTCAAGGCAAGCTCACCCTCTCCCACATGCTTGGGTGGGTCTGCTCTCCTGGCTTGAGGCTTCTTGACTTCAGACCTCAGCCTCCATGGTTTTGCCTCTGAAGTTATTTTTCCCCCAATGTGTCCCTTCTCTGAATCCCCCTGTCTAGACTGACAATGGCTGTTTGTACAAGTTCCAAAGCACTATCATCAGCTTTTTATGCAGTAGTGTTGGATCATGCCCATCAGACATAAGGGGTTTCCACAAATCCTTCCTGGATAACTTCATGTCCAATCCTGGCTTTCTCTGAAATGGCTGACTGCTTTTGCATTTGGCTAAGACCTCATGTGGGGCACTATTCTTTGGAGTCTCCCTTCCTGGAAGCCCAGAATTTTCCAGAACTCCAATTTCTGGTTTCTTTGTACCCAAGAGTTCAGTTTTCAGCTTATCTCTTTCCTATCACATTTCACTATAAGCTGTGAGGAGCAACCAGGCTGCACTTTTGACATTTAATTTGGAGGTCTCTTCTGCTAAATATCCAAGTTCATGGCTTTTAAAATCTGCCTTCCAGCCAAAGCAACTAGTCATTTTTGCCAGATTATCTGATATTTTAAAACAAGGATTGCCTTCCTTCCAGTCTGTAATGACATGTCTCATTTCTGTCTAGAGCCTGGTCAGAGGTATCTTTACAGTCCACATTTCTACCATGATTATCTTCAAAACATTCTAGGCCTTCTCTATCAAGCTCCTCACAATTCCTCCAGATTCTTCCCCTTTCCATTTAAAAAGCCATTCCAACATGTTTGGTATTTGCAAACCACAGCAGTACCCCATCCTCTGGTACCAAAATCTGTTCTAGTTTGCTAGATGCCAGAATGCAATATACCAGAAATGGAATGGCTTTTAGAAAGGGAAATTTAATAAGTTGCTAGTTTACAGTTCTAAGGCTGGGAAAATGTCCCAATTAAAATGAGTCTATAGAAATGTCCAATCTAAGGCATCCAGGGAAAGATACTGTGGTAGTTAGATTCAGGTGTCAATTTGGTCAGATGAAGGTGCCTAGTTATATTGCTGTGGACATGAGCCAATGGTATGTGAACCTCATCTGTTGCTCATTACATCTGCAGTTGGCTAGAAGGCATGACTGCTGCAATGAATGATGTTTGATTTAATTGGTTGGTGCTTAAATGAGACAGCACAGTGTAGCACAGTGTAGCACAGCCCAAGCAGCTCAGCATACCACAGCTCAACCCAGGCCTTTGGAGATGCAGAAAGGAATCACCCTGGGGAAGATTATTGGAACCTAGAGGCCTGGAGAGAAGGCCAGCAGAGATCACCCTGTGCCTTCCCATGTAAGAAGAAATCTCAGTTGAAAGTTAGCTGCCTTTCCTCTGAAGAACTAATGAAATAAATCCCCTTTTATTAAAAGCCAATCCATCTCTGGGTGTGCTGTATTCTGGCAGCTAGCAAACTAGAACAGATATCTTGGTTCAAGAAGGCCAATGAAGTACAGGGTTTCTCCCTCAGCTGGAAGGGCACATGGCAAACACAGTCAAGAGTTTCTCCCTCAGCTGGAAAGGTACATGTTGAACATGGTCAGCATTCCTCTCTCTTCCAGAAGGGCACATGGTGAACACAGCATCATCTGCTAGCTTCTTCTGGCTTTGTGGTGCTGCAGCATTCTCTACTCTCTCTGAATCTCTTTCTCCAAAATGTTTATTCTTTTATGGGCCTCCAGTAAATCAATCAAGACCCACTCAAATGTGTGGAGACATGCCTCCATCTTATCCAGTTTTATAACCACCCTTGATTAAATCACGTAAGAAATGGCTGCATTAGCAAAATGAGATTAGGCTTAAAACATGAGTTTTCTAGGGTATGTACATCCTTTCAAGCCAGCACAAAGTTTTTTCTGTTTGATTTCACTGTTCTATCCCCAGCGGTCAGAGTGAAAACTTACACATATTCACATAAAATAAATAATTGCTGAATTAATTAGTGAACTAATGTATCTCTGAACAAGATAATGAATATCTTTGGGGAAAAGTTTCCTACTCTGTAAGAGGAGAAGACTGCAAAAGCCTTCTAAGTACCCTTCATCAGTTGCTACTGGCAGTTATCTGTCCACCACAGGGGTCATGAGCCTTAGGATTCAGCTGCCCTGTAAATAATAGAATTGAGAGAAGAAAGAATACAGCCCTTGAAGGAAAGATTGAGTCTCTGCTAGCAGTCATCCTCAAAGTTTGTTTTATGTTTGTGTTTTCTGTAATGGGAATTATTAATAATAACAACAATAATAGTGCTTGTAATAACTCTGGTCTGAGGTGGAATTTCTTTACTTGCAGTTGTAACTTTTCAAATGTATTTCTTTCCTATTTTAATGTAGATTTGAGGCTTTATTCCATGTATTCTAGTACATTCTGGACTTGCTAATATAAATTTCAGAGGCATAACTTTGATCACTTCAAGAATGCAAAATCCTATGCTAGGCAAAGATATTTTCTGTAGCAGCATAGAGATGTGGTTATTTTTTCCCCTAGAGGAGCACACAAAGATGAAAGGGAACATAGCAAATACACAATTACCAATTATCAAAGACAGAATATATACATGTATTCTGAAAATATGTACAAATTTGATGCTTGGTAAATCCATTCATACCCTCTGCCTCTCCTCCCATGACTTTTTCTATCGTCAATATTAATATGTTAGATCTATATCTTAATTGAGCCTGAAAATTTTTTTGAGGGAAAGTTATTTTATGTGTATTGTAAATAAATCCATACAATTTTACCTAAAAGCTGTGCTATTTAGCTTCTTTCTTCTTTGCATGTGATTCTCTCTGTTATCCATTACTCTGGTCTGTAACATGTTACAATCTGGTTTCAGCAGTGCCTTGGGATGTGAGAGAGCACCATGTCCACATCTAGACACAGAATTCAGAATTCAGCAGAATTCTTTTCATTGCTGTAAAATAGAAACTACCAGAGAGAAACAATGCTCTATAGACAATGTAACAGTTATCAGAAATAAGGGGATGGGCTGAGGTGAGCAGCCAGCAGCAGGATGAGCTATGGTATATGTAAAACTTCTTCAGGGACAGCCTTTCTCCCCCATTCCACCCCTCATCCCAGCAATGTTTGAAAATGAGAATCCTGTAAAGCACAAATTTCTCAAATTTCTGCTCAACAAGCTGAATGGGGCTTACACATAGCAGGCTTTTTTTTTAAAAAAAGAACTGTTGGTCCCTAAAAACTGGGGAAGTTCAGGATATTTGAGTTATATAAGAACATAAAGAAAAATAATATGATAAAGTTGATTTAGAAGTAGTACAGTGAATATTCTGCCTTACAAAAGAGAATGAATGTATTTTACTAGATGTCATAGACATTATTATCAGGTTCCCATTATTTAGAAAATTTGGCTACATATTAAGCCTCTAGAAAAATTTTAATAAATAGTAGAAATTGTGTAAGTCACACTTCATAATCACAATCAAATTTTTTAAAATAGTATTTTAAAATTAGTTTTAAAGCCCAATCTCTTAAGATAAAAAGCAAATAAATAATGGGATTTAATAAAGAAGTATAGAAAAGAGGAAACTGGAGTCAGAGGAATAATAAAAATTAGAATATTACAAAGCAAAAAATACAGCATTGCTGAAGCTCTAAAAGCTTTCAGTGTTGGAAAAGAAAGAATGAAAATAAACTAAGCATCCAACCAAAGTGTTAGAAGAACAAAAACAAATCAAAGCTAAGAAAATTGGAATGAGTTTCTTTAGAAGACAATGCTGGAATTATATATCTGAGTATGAGGAAATTTTAGGTAGTATACTGGCTACTAGAATAAATTTTTTGTTAAATCATAGGGCAGTATATGTCACTTTTGTAAAAATTTAAAAAAATTAAAACCTCTCTGGGCTGTTGGGGGAAGGTTGAAGAGAGTGATTGGGCCATCAAAAGATGCACTGTAGGAAGAATCTTGAACAATGTCTTGAGTTAGCTTTAAGAGTATAGGTGGAAAGAGACAAACATGATCTACACAATCTTCCTTAAGGATAGCAATCATCATAATAAATCTGGGACCCTGGAAGGCCTGGAAGGAATTCCTATTCTACCATATGGAAGGCAAAGTAAAGATGGTTCCCTGGGACTTCTGCAGCCCCCTAATTCCCAGGGCCACAGGGAAGCAACACAGGACAAAGAGATAAGGATGTTAACTGGGAGATAGACCCTCAGGGGGTCTTGTGGTTGCTGAAACAAAGTTAAGGAGGATACAGCAAGATTAGAAATAAGAGAATGCCACAAATAATAATGAAATCTAAGTATGGTGTATAAATGACATATTGGGTATCAGCACATCAGGGGAAGGTCATATGGTCATATACCCTTGTCCACTGAAATGCAGTGTATAGAATGGATTTTGGACACTATTATCCCTTCATCTAGATCTAGCACCTGGCCTTCCAGGGTCCCAGAGTGGCTCTCCTGACCTGCAGTGACTCCCTGCTTTGAGATGCAATTACAGGAAGAAAAGAAAGGGAAGAAACATCAATTTGATGAAATAACTCTGAAGCTGATTGAAACAATACTGATTTCACCTAGAATTGCCCAAATTAAGCTTTTGGCCATGAAATGTTGCTTAAAACACAAATAAATTTAGTTATAGACATGGCACATTTATCCTCCTTTTTTTGATGTACAGAGTCTGTGAAGTCTCTAATTGTGCTACTATACAGCAAAATGAATACAGGGAAAAATAAATTAGTTGTGGAAATACTGATATGTTTATATTTATATTTGTTGTATATACACATACCTGCAAAATTCTCTGATGTATAGAAATTTAACTCTGTCTCACTGTATATTCTGTAACACATATTCTGTACAGCTTTTCTTTCTTTTCCAATATGTGATAACACAATGTGCTGTAGACAAGTTCCCTTACAGAGGCTAACACCTCTTGTCCTTTCTTCACTTTCCAAGGTAAAGATAATTGCAAATAGAACTTTAGGAAAGCAACATTTGGATTTTTTAAGATGAAAAAAAGGAAACACTACTTCTACTAAAAATAAAGGATATCCAAATAAATTATGATATATTATAAAATGTTGTCAGTTACTAAGAATCAGGATTTCAAAAAATATTTAATGAAACAGAAAGCACACTTGGGTTACATCTGTCTAGCATTGTTAGGAATGCTAAATATAAAATATGTTCTGTAAAGCCATTTGCTACTACTTTGCAATTTAAGGATATTTACATCTTTCTTGCCCTGGTCAAGTACAGTTATTGTTCTTCTCCACACACAAAACTCACCTCTTCTCTGAAGCTTTCCTTGATTGTCAATCAGAATGAATCAAAGTCATCCTCTTTTGTACTTCATTTATACTTTGCACTTGTTCATTCCTGTTTGTGGCATTGTCTCATTTCTAATCTTGCTATTTCTTACTTAACTTCACTAAGCACTAGCATTGAGATTATTCATGCATTAGCTGCTCAGTCCAAGTTTGTTGAATGCATAAAAGGCAGACAGATCCCTGACTTTGGATCATAGATTCAAAACAAATTTCTTTATTAATTGAGGGGATTACACTTTAAATGGTAATTGTTGAGATTGATAAACCACAAAAAGAGGCAAAAGGAAAGGAAAACTGACATTGATTTCAGAGACTGCATTCAAATTATTGAACATTCATAAAGTTAAACTGAAAAAAATGACATGAAGTCTCTGAACATGCCATGAAGTCCTCTGAACAGAAGGAGGATATCTGTCTTGAATTTTGTCAAGAGGTCAGTTGATAAAGTGGAGAGCTGTCAAGTCAACAGCTTATCTTAAAACTAGACCACATTTATCAGTGAGTTGTTTGATTAGCATAGCATACAAGTCACAAGATTACATTTCACCTGAATTATTTTTCCTTTGATAGTTTTCAGGAAGAAAAGGAGTTGGCCAAAAGGAAAGGAAATAGTGTAAAAAGACAAAATGCCAAGTCACTGAAATTTCAAATACCATTTTTTCATTAATTATCAGAAGTGCAAACTGGGCTTTCATTAATATTTCATCTCAGAAATCTAATTGTATGTCTATATGCTGCCTAATACAATGAACATAATATCATTTGGGAGTCAGTTCTAATTCTCAGTATGTGGGCCTTTAGCTATTTAAAACTATACTGGTAATTGTTAGTTTAAACTTCTTCTAATAATAGAACTTCATCAAACTCTTATGCTTACAAATCTTTATCAGACATTTCAATATTTTCCATGAGTTTGATTTCCATTGGCATTTTAGTATTAGGAAGGATTGTGGTATTCTACAGATTGGGCTTCTAGAGGTGACAAAGCAATAGGGATGAAACACTCAGGCTTCACCATCTTTATCATGAAACTAATGGTCTGATCAATTGTATGTAACCAGCCATTGTCTAGGGTCTTCAGAAGAAAGCTGAACTAGAAGGAGCAGTATCTTAGAACATACAGAGCTAGAATATATTTCTGCTTCACTTTATGCCTTTCCACATCTGACTACTAAATTGCTCCTTAAAATTTAGCTCTGAAGAATGAGAACACACAATACTACATTCTGGCCACATGTCCAGCCTCTGGTTGGATGTCCTATTGCAACCTCACTAAAGGATTTTGGTTTTGAACTCATAAGCTCATAAGCTCTGACATGCATTGCCTCATAGATCCTTGCAGCCTCCATCGAAGTAACAGAATCTCAGGCTGAGATGTGTGGAACTTTGGCCATCATCCAATCCAGTGGTTCTCAATAGTAGTACTAGCTCCTAGGGAACATTTTAGAAATTGTGGATTTTTTTTTTGGTTTTTATAATTACCAGGGAAGAGGTTCATATTTAGTGAGTGAGAGCTAATGTTTCTATAGATGTCCTATAATATGTGGGAAAGATGCCCAAAACAAAGACTTGTCTCATACCCTATGTAACTCTCAAATATCCTTCAGTTTTTCTCAAACTTCAGCCTGCATCTGAATCACACTGGGGCCTTGTTAAAACACAGATTGCTTGGTATCATCCCCAGAGGGTTTTTTCCCAGTAGTTCTGAGGTGAGACTCAAGAAGTTGTCTTTTTAACAAATGCCCAAGTGATGATAATGCAGATCTGGGGACCACACTTTGAAAACTATTGCTCTAGATAGACAGACATGTAGGTGAAAAATCTGTTTAAAATTCATTGAGCCTGAAAGCTAGTTCTGTTTCTTGTATAGAGAACTATTTGTGCATGGCTTTTATACACACTGAATTTCCTAGAACTGAAACTACCATATAATTTAAGGGAAGAAACTTGAACTTAGTTGTGTTCCAAATCTTAATGGTTTGTTTAAAATTTTAGTAAATCACCTCACCAATAAAAAGTCACCACTGGTGGCAATGCCGGTATCAACACCACACACTTTAGCTTCCTCTATTTATGAGTTTTCACATGTAAATAAAGGAGAGAAGAGATTTGAAACTCCTTCTAACAAACTTAGAACCAAATATTATTAAATCAGTAGAGATAAAAAGCAGAGATCCTCTGTATTTCACTAATATAAGTTATGTCAAATATTTTATACCAATGCCACCCTATTACAGCACAGGTATAAGAATTATATATTGAAACCATGAGTTTTGGCATGTTAGCTGGTTTTCAATCTTATTCTGATACTGTTCTCAGAGTTCTATCATAGCCTCTCTAAATCATCTTTTTTACCTTTAACTTTCCCAGTCCACCCCCCATGCCCCATTGCATGGTTTGTCTTTATTTCCTGGCTCTTCAAACAAATACGATACAATGGGTTGGCTTAAACAATAGGAGTTTATTGGCTCACAGTTTTGAAGCCAGAAGTTCAAATCACATGTCAGCAATACACAATGCTTTCTCCCTGAAGATTGAGGCATTCTGGGTTTGACTGTCTGTTATTCTACAGTCCTTAGCTTTTCTGTCACATGGCAAAGCACAGGACAATGTTTTCTTTCCCTGTTGACTTCTGCCTTCTTTCCATAGCTTTCTCTCTCTGAACCTCACTCTGCTTATAAAGGACTGCAATAAACCAGATTAAAGCCCAGCCTGATTTGGCTAATCACACCTTGATTCACATTAACATCTTCAATTCCTATTTATAGTCCACAGGAATGGATTAATATTAAGAACATGTTGCTTCTTCTGGAGTATGTAATTTAACCTATCACTCATGTCAAAGGATATGGTCTCAAAGAGACTTTTAAGTATTAGAGATCCATAGAAAGATTTCAAAAAGATACATTTTTTCTAACTTTAACTCTTCCAATGTTGCAAAATAAGGAATTATTTTGATACAACAGTTTATTTGTAATTTTATCATAATCCTTCATTGTAACCACCATTCAATCGCTAGTTCATCTTGGCTTCTTCTTTTTATTTTTTTAATAATGGGAAAGATGCAGCAGTATCTTGAAAATTTTACATAGATGTCTATCTGTGGAAAAGATTATTTCTCCCAGAGGGAGTAGTAGAGTGGGTGTTTGTTTTATTTTGTTTTTTTAAATGTTTTTTTAATTAATAAAAAAATGAACTACAAACAAAACATTAAGATATCATTCCATTCTACATATAAAATCAGTAATTCTTAATATCATCACATAGTTGCATATTCATCATTTCTTAGAACATTTGCATCAATTCAGAGAAAGAAATAAAAAGACAACAGAGAAAAAAAATAAAATGACAACAGAGAAAAAAAAGATTATACATACCATACCCCTTACCCCTCGCTTTCATTTACCACTAGCATTTCAAACTAAATTTATTTTAACATTTGTTCCCCCATTATTTTTATTCCATATGTTCTACTGTTCTGTTGATATAGTAGATAAAAGGAGCATCAGACACGAGGTTTTCACAATCACAGAGTCTCATTGTGAAAGCTATATCATTGTTCAATCATCATCAAGAAACATGGCTACTGGAACACAGCTCTACATTTTCAGGCAGTTCCCTCCAGACTCTCCACTACATCTTGAAAAACAAGGTGATATCTACTTAATGTGTAAGAATAACCTTCAGGATAACCTCTCAACTCTGTTTGGAATCTCTCAGCCATTGACACTTAGTCTCATTTCACTCTTCCCCCTTTGGTCGAGAAGGTTTTCTCAATCCCTTGATGTTAATTCTCAGCTCATTCTAGGGTTTTTTTCAGTCCCTTGATGCTGAATCTCAGCTCATTCCAGGATCTCTGTCCCACATTTCCAGGAAGGTCCACACCCCTGGAAGTCATGTCCCATGCACAGAGGGGGAGGGTGGTGGGACTGCTCATTGTGTTGGCTGGAGAGAGAGGCCACATCTGAGCAACAGAAGAGGCTCTCTTGGGGGTGACTCTTAGGCCTAAATTTTAAGTAGACTTGACCTATCCTTTGTGGGGTTAAGTTTCATATGAACAAACCCCAAGACAGGGGGCTCAGCCTAGAGCTTTGGTTGTCCACACTGCTTGTGAGAATATCAAGAATTCAACTTGGGGAAGTTGAATTTCTCCCCACTCACACCATTCCCCAAAGGGGGCTTGCAAATACTTTTCCACTCATTGATCAAATCACTCTGGGATTCATTCTTAATTTGATTTTTTTTTTGCATGGGCAAGCACCAGGGAATGGACCTAGGTCTCCAGCATGGCAGGCAGAAACTCTGCCACTGAGCCACTGTTGTACTGCCCCTTAATTTTAAATTAATTTGTTTTTAATTAAGGTTATTTCTCTCTCTTCTCATCATTTACAAGTAAGTCTGGCTTGTTTGTATTTATTTACGAAACACTTTTTATGAAAAAACCTTATGTGTACCCATATCACTACTCTTTTATTTAACTATACTTGTATAGATCTTCTGTATAATGGCTTCTGATCACCTGAGTTCTAATACATCCAACCATTCATTGTAAGAAAATATAATTATCTGACTATTTCATTATATCCTTCTGTGTGGTTATAACTGAATATATACATAGTGAAATAAATAGCATTTTATTAGAAATTCCTTTCTATTTAATTTGCCTCTATATTCAGTTATGGCATCATACCAATTTTTTATAGTCATATCTTTTTAGGTTATACTACCTAGAATTTAATTTCAGAATAATAAAGAGGATATCAGAAATATTTGCTATATAAGGGGATGTTGGCCCTGAAAAAGTTGAGAACACTCATCTGGTACAATTCCTTCAGTTATATCTTTGTGGAAAGGGAGACTCTTAGAAAAATAATTACTCATCTGAGGAAACAGCTATTTAGAGGAATTAAGTCTTCTAAAATCTGAGTTTACCAATTTCAAATTCAATGATCTCACAACTAGAATAAAGATGACATAGTTGTTTTTGTCTCTTCCTTATTTCTATTTGAAGGCAAGATGTTGAGTAGAGAGATTTATATAATTTCTGATCATATATTGTAACAATGATTTTTTTCATGGTTTCAGATACAATTTTTCTATGGAAAATTCTATTCATTGGTTTTCTCAACCTGAAATCTACAAATCCACAGGATAATTGTTTGATCCTAAGGAATTATGTTGCTCATGATCCCTTTTTCATTATGGCATATCCTTGCTCTTCTTTCAGATGCTAAAATATTGAATCAGGCAGCATTTGAAAGGTGATGCATATCCTGGAAAAAGGCACAAAAATGAAGGCAATCATCTTCAACTGTCAGAAAAGTGTGGTGGAAAGGCTGAGAAGTTAATCAGACTAAGCACAATGAAACACCACATTATTAGACAGCAGCCTTCAAAAGTGCAATTCTTACAATCCAGGAGGAGCATGGGTACTAAGAAAGTTTGACTCAGCATTTGTTTAGCACCCCCACTACACACATTACAGACTGCACAGAACTGTTTAAAAGTTTAAGATGACAAGACATGATAATTGAATGTTTTTGTATGTGAACTGGAGAAATAAACCATATCCAGCAGCTTATACATTTTAAACTTATTACAGTAACCTTCCACATATTTGATGTCACTGCTTGCTTTTATTGCTGTTGTGGGTTTTTTTTTATTATAATTTTGGGTGGTGTGTTTTATGTTGCTCTTTCAGCAATAGACTCATTACAAGAAATAGCAGTATAGCATTAAAGCAGGAAAAAGTTTTAATTATTCTAAGGATACATGGAATTTTGTTTTCTTCTCTATGAGCATAAGAAATATATAACATTTTTATATCAGATATTGTATATTATATTTTATATTATATTGGGTATTGTATTTGTATATTGTATTGTATTATATATTGTATATTATGTATTGTATATGTATATGTCTTATATTAGTAACATTTCTTATATTGTGGCAGAACAAATGATGCCTCTGCCTTTATCTTCTCTGCCACAAAACCCAGAGCTAAGTTTGGAATGCAACTATAGTAAACACATGCACCTTGTTGTAGGTATTTTTCTCATACTTCTATTTTTTCTTTTGGATTATAATTTTTATTGAAAATGTAACACTGTCTATCTTAAGTCCTTATTGAATGATGTGGAGGATGAACAAGTAGACCTGAATAACTGGGATCACAATGCTTCCCTCACACCCAACCACTTTTACCACAATTATAAAGGTCTTCAGTTTCCTTTTTAAATTTGCAAGCTGCCTTGAACCTGGTAAATAGATGGGTTTTCTTAGGAAGAGAGAATACAAGTCTCCAGTAAGAGGGTTTAGAAAGAAAATCTGTAAAAGAAATATTAGGTGACAGAATAGATTCTATATCTAATGAAAGAACATTCTAGAATGAAGTTTTAAGTGAACAAAAACATCTCAGTACTTAGGCTGACAGAGAGTGAAAAAGAAATGTGAGATGAGCAAGGTGCAATCTATCTGTATCCCAAGAGGGAAAGAGAGAGAGAAAGAAGTAGAGGTATCTTGCGATTAGCAAATTTAGAAGTGAGCTGATAAAAGCACTGAGCTCTCATAATGATGGCTCTAAATCTTTGCAGATCTTCAAGGAAAGGCTCACATTAGAGTGATAACAGGGTAGTTGACTTAAGGGTCTCTGAAGAAATAACATTAGCTGAGAATTGAAATATAAAAGGAGCTGGTCAGGTGAGGGGGTGAACAAAGTAAACATCTCAGTGTGAGAAACCTATAATAATAGAGGTCCCAAGTTGGGAAAGAGCTTGATGCATTAGAAAAACACAAAGTTCAGGGGGGTAGAAGTATAATGAACATGAGTAAAAGTGGCTTAAGATGAAGTTGAAGAGCTAGACATGGGGAGGGTTTAAATGGGGCAGTGGCATAATTTCATTCGCATTAAAAAAAATTCCTTTGACTTCAATGTAGAGAATCAACTGGGTATGTTGAGATAAGGATGGTAGAAAAGAGAAAAAACAGGCAGGAAACTTTTGCAAGAGTCCAGGTAAGAGAGGATGATGACTTCAACTAGTGTGAGATTAATGGAAGTGGTGAGAGGAAGCCATATTCTAGATGTATTTTGAAAATAGAATTGGCATGTAATGGCAACAGAATGAATAAAAGATGAGAGATAAAGAAGTCTAAATATAATGCTCGGCTTTTTGGCATAAGCATCTGCATGAATTGTGTTTTAAATTTGATAGGAAGATTGAGGTCATTTTGGATATAGGGTAGATAAAGTGATGGGGTTTTGGGGGAGGCATAAAATTAAGACATCTAGGTGGACATGTCACATAGGTCGCTGGATAAATAAGCCTGAGGTGCAGGTCTGAAGTTGAGAAAAACATTCTGGAGTCAATGGTGTATATATGAATCCTGAAGTCAATTGTCTTTATATGTTTTTCTTAAGGTCATAGGAATGAATGCTGTCCTAAGGAAAGAGTTTAGAAAAAGAAGAAAATCAGGACTGAGTCTGATTTCTGTGAGTCCTCTCCTTCATCTACCCCTTTACCTCTAGGAGCAAGCCAAGGGAAAAAGAAAATCTCTGTGTCCCATTAGGTCCTAGACCATAATAGAATAAGTGGGTCTTCAGCAACCAGCTGTCATTCATGCTAATTTTATTAGCTGACTCAATGCAGGGTTTGCTTAATAAGTAGATTGTGATCTTATAACAATCTTCTTTTTTTCTTTCACATTCCATTTCCATCTCTTTTCAGCAGGGAAGATCCATACCATGAACCAATATTTATTGTTTCCTTCATTGCCACCATTATCTTTGGGCCAAACAAACAAAGGCTGGGGAATCAGAAGATGAACAGAGGAAAGGAATCACAATAATACCAAGAAAACCCAAGGAAAATAGATTTACATAGGGTTCTTAATATTTTTAGTGCCCACCTATGCTTTTCCTAAAGGAAATATTTGGTGTAAAGGTATCTGGCATATTCCAGCATCCAGGCATCATATAGACACTAGTGACAGTGATAAGCCTTCAAAGAGCTAGAATATTGTATTTTAATTTTCAGAATAGTAAACAGTTTTATTTCCATTTAGCAGATACAGTATTTAAGACTAACTTCCACTGCAACACACAAAAAAGGAAGAATTAGTTTAAGATTTTGTATAATTGCTAAGTTTAAGGGTTAGATGCTGTGTGTGGTGTGTGTTGTGACAAATATGTATATAACAGAAGACAGACTCTCAAGTTGTTTTATAGAATGAAATCATATTTTTATGCAACTAAACAGATTTCTCTGGTAGAGCCAGAGTCATTACAAACTAAAGTCCAAACACATTTTAAATGAGCCTGGAAAGATACAGCATACTGCTTTAAATCTTTCATAAAAAGATTAGAAAAAGTCTCATTCACATGTCCAGAAATGTATAATGAAAATTTATACCAAGATAATTGTTGGAAAAAAACAGAGAAAATCATCTTTAAAAAACTCAGGGACATCATAAACCCCTGTTCTATAAAGAGATCCCTGTACAGTTAGGTTTAGTACATCACCTGATTGTGTAGTTAAAGTAGTTTTTTAATAAATATGCAAACAGGGATCTGGGCTACTTCTAGGATAATGGCTAAATTTACAGTGGGAATGGATGTTAAGTACTTTCATTTGTTACAGTCTGTTTTTTGCATTTTGAATACTTTAAAATGACAATGTAATGTAACTGAAATTATAAGGAGTTTATTTTCTGCCAGCCACTTCTTGACAAAAACCTGTGAGGTATGACCAGAGATCAGAGGCTAAATCTTTATTGCATCTATTGAAACAAGAATGAATTTCTAAAATTGAAAGGGCAACTCCCAGCTGTGAAGAGTTTTAAATTTATTTTTAACAGTCTTTCTGCTTCTGATATAACTCACATTTAAGAGTCCCTTATTCAAGAACTGGCCTTACAGGTGAAGAGGTTTAAATTGTAAACTTGAGAAAATATTGATTTTTGAACCTTTTGAAGACCTAAATATAGACTTTAGGTGACCTTAGCCAAGGAATGGAATATTGGTTCTACCATGGCCCACTGACTCACTGGAGGGTAAATAAGCTTCAGAAGAGTATCAGGACCAAGACAAAATGTCAGGTGATGAGGTGTTTTGTTTTTGATCTTAGGAAAAATAAACATAAAATATTATCCTTCCTGACATTAAAAAAATAAAAACGGTAAACAAAAACTATTTTTAAACTCTCATTGCTGTGAGATAATTCAATTAAAAATATAGGTTTATTATTATTATTATTTAAGGGAAGGGAACAAAGAAACAGGCAAAAGAAGAAAGAAATGAATAGAATAAGAGGGTGAAGTTAAAAAGAGAATCCAACCAAAAGCAAGAGAAAGAGAATAAACCATATGCTTAAAAACACAAAGAAACAAATATATTTGTCAGTTAGGAATAGGTCTTGCTGAATACAGCAGAAAAACTCCAAATACTAGTGGATTAAACAAAGTAGAGATTTCTCTCTCACACACATAAAGAATTTCACAGGAAGGACAGCTCTATCATGCTTGTCCTGCAGCCATCAGCAATGCTGGGTCACCCTGTTGTGTTGCCCTAGCAGCCATAATGTGGCCTGGCAGACCTTACGATGGCTGGGCACTTGTTTCCACATTCAGTCCATACACTAACCCCTCTTTGGAAGGAAGGATAAGGACTGGAATGACATGCCGTCTTCCATGAATCAACTCTTCTGAAGTTTCACACTTGGTAACATGGCCAAGCCTACATGCAAGGGAGTCCAAGAAATGTAAACATTCCCCAATGTAAAAATTGGATTTCCTGAAACTAAGTAAAAAGGAAAGAATGGATATTCCTATGGGTAATTGATATTCATTCATTTTGTCTGAGAACATAAAAATAAATTATCACTTTTGAAGTTATAATAGACTAATACTTACCAATTCTTTTGAACAGCCAGGTTTTTCTGTTTACACTTTTAACCATTAGATAATATTTTGGAAGCCAATCTTTATTTTCTCATGAAATTTAGAAAGCTTTCTTTGGATGTGAAAATGAATTCCTTAAGTTTTTAAAATTTGCTTTGAGAATTTTGTAGGATTTAGGCAATTTGATATGTCTGTACATTCCTTTAATGGTCAAAATGTTTCTAGTTGCATGAATTTTGATTGAAATTTGTGATAAGATCAACATTTATTCATTATCTTTAGTATTTTCTTCCTCTTACTGTTCTAATTTAGGGTTGACATCTCTTGGTGAGATTAGCTAAGGCATATTAATTATGCATATTCTTTCAGTAAAGACAATTTGTGAACATAAAATTAAATGTAATTTATGTTTTTTCCTTTGTAAGATGATGAATACAAAAAAGAGTAATTCATGCTAAAATGCCATTTTTAATCCATATGCCCCTATTTAGGGTTATGGAAATAAGGTTTCACTCCTATTGAGAATAACTCTAAAATAATTTGTGTTGAAGGAAAAAAGTACAGTAACAATGGCACTTCGGTAGTACTTAACAAAATTGAAATACATCATCAAACACTAATGAATAAAATGCTGCATCACTGCAAGGCTAGGTCATAAGAGGTGATACAGTTTATGTCTGGTTTTCTCTTTCTCTCTTTTTGGGCACATGGCTTGGAGCCCCAAGTCACCCTGTACAATGCCTGCCCAACTATCCATGCCAATTTATTGGTGAGACCATAAGGGAAGACTTCATAGAGACACCATGAGCTGCTTGAGAAGCCCTAGTTGTGGGCATGGCAGTGATGTGTAGATCTCATAGCTATTCACTATTCCAGAAACATGAATTATTTTAGATGGAACAGACTGTGCCAAGGTTAACTGAATGTATGAATTTGTTACCTATTACTTTTGATTCATCTTATTAAAATATAATCAATGTTGATTTCAGATCCATCTCTTGAAAACCTGACGTGTTAGGCTCAAAAGAGGAATATTTTG